>JAHRHZ010000130.1:1131149-1143450 GCA_024137785.1 Ginglymostoma cirratum
TTGACCTGCTGTGTTCATCCAGCCCCATGCTTGTTATCTCGTGTGTCTAGTGTGTGTGTGTTTAGGTGGGGCATGTGTCTAGAGCAGTGTACTATAATGGGCCTGGTTGGCAGGTGGCAGAGAGTGTGGGTCACTGCGTGGGACGGAAGGTGGAATGCTAGTGAGAGAGGGTGTTGAAGACACCTCACTGTAACGTGTACCTCCCAATGTTGGCGATGTGCGACGGAGACCGGAGATTGGTGAGCACCTCCCGGCAGGAATACCAAGGGGGCTACTTCCTCCAGAAAGGTCCAGTGTGCTCCCAATCCAGTGACACCAAGAAACGGCAGGAGGCACTGGGTGCAGCCGGTGCTCTGAGAAATTGGCGAGCAGGTGCCCATTCTGCTGCCGAAGACGCGCGTTCCGTCCTGAAGCAGGTGCCGGTGAGCTGAAACCCGGCTCCAACACCGTCGGGCAGCCGCCAACGCGGAAGGGGGTGACTGAGTATGTTTTGCCCACAGAGCTGAGCCATCTGTACCCTGTCAGGTAAACAGCACGGGGCCGTCTAATCTCTGGGCTAGAGAGGGGGCGAGCGGTGAAACTTGGGGTGGTCTGGGAAGGGGGCATCAGTGGGCCCACCTGTAATAGAGGGGCACAAACAAATTTTGAAAAAGCAAAAGAAAAGTGTCGGAAGATAAACACTGAATGGGGAAAAAAAACGAAAATTAGATTCACTGTGAAGTCTGGGTGACCCATTGGTGCTCTGCAGAGTCAGGGCAGATCCTGGAGCTGTTTTACCTGGCAGACAGTAAGCGAGGGTAGTTCCAGTCTGTTTACCTGTTGGATGAGCTGGATGTCTGGGCAGCATCCCCTTCAGAAACTGGGAGCAGGTGGCAGAGCGTCGGAGGACCCAAACTGACCAAGATTAGGAGCGAGATGAACAACGATAGCATGTTGATTGAGAGCCCGTCCATTGAAGAAATATTTTGACAAGGTCAAACGCTGACTGATAACTCTCGTGGGTAGATAAACGTTAAAAAAAAACACACACACACACAGAGGAAATATCGCAGATTACAATTCGAATCAACCTGAGGGGCTCATGTAAGCGGCTCTCTCAGGGTGCTGTCTTGTTTGAGATTCCTCATCCAGTCTGCGGGTGGGTGTAACTGCAGTCTCTCGGCGATGCTTGCTTTATCTGTGGACACGACACAGCGACCTTGGCAGTAACTGACATGTTTATGTGCAGCTGAAACGAGGGAGCATACTCTCCCATTGTACGCACCCTTCTGGGGGCGGCGAGGGAGGACAGACCTCCCTGTTGACTGTTCATCTTCCTGCGATTTCTTTGCACCAGAAGCTGATAAATCCTGCAGGTGTCCCGCGGGAAAGACACAATAAAGCATATGCCAGAACAGAGCCAAAACACACTATTTCCAGATCCCCCCTCCCCCTCCCCCCCATCTTTCCTTCCAGAGACAAGGCTCTCATTAACCTACAACTCTTATCTTCGTGCGACCATCCCAGGCAGAAAGGGAGAGATACTTGGTTCGGCGAAGGAAGACAGAGTGGGGCAGTGGGATTATTTTTGAATTCATACAGGGCTATAGGGAGAGAGCGGGCAGTAGGATAAGTTTGAGATTGATACAGGGCTACGGGGAGAGAGCGGGGCAGAGGGATTAGTTTGAGGATTGATACAGGGCTATGGGGTGAGATCGGGGCAGTCGGCCTCATTTGGGGATTGATGTATGGCCCAGGGGAGACAATGGGGCAGTGTGATTAATTTGGGATTGATACAGGGCTATGGGGAGGGGTTTAGGGCAGTGGAATTAGTTTGGGGATTGATAGAGGGCTATGGGGAGGGGGTTAGAGCAGTGGGATTAGTTTGGGGATTGATAGAGGGCTATGGGGAGGGAGTTAGGGCAGTGGGATTAGTTTGGGGATTGATACAGGGCTATGGGGAGGGGTTTAGGGCAGTGAGATTAGTTTGGGGATTGATAGAGGGCTATGGGGAGGGGTTTAGGGCAGTGGGATTAGTTTGGGGATTGATAGAGGGCTATGGGGAGGGGGTTAGGGCAGTGGGATTAGTTTGGGGATTGATACAGGGCTCTTGGGAGAGAGTGGGGCAGTGGGATTATCTTAGGGGTTAATACAGGGCTATGGCTATGGGAGAAAGCAGGGCAGTGGGATTAGTTTAGGGATTGATGAAGGTCTATGGGGAGAGAACTGGCAGTGGGATTTGTTTGGGGATTGATACAGGGCTATGGGGAGAGAATGGGACAGTGTGATTAGTTCGGGAATGACACAGGGCTGTAGTTAGAGTGTGGAGCAGTGGGATTAGTTTGGGGTTGATACAGGGCTATGGGGAGAGCGCGCGGCAATGGGATTAGTTTGGGGATTGATATAGGGCTATGTGACCAGGCAATGGGATGAACAGCAGGATCCCGGTTTGACTGCGGTGCCAAAGGAGACCGTTTGCCTCCTCCTGTCTGGCCCGGCTCTCTGAATGGGCAGTTTGTCTAGTGCCACTCTGCCACCATTTTTCTCCCTCCTCGCCATGTCCATTTTGTTGGCAAAGCCTCGGTTGAAGCTGTGTTCCCAGGACACTCTGAGGCAGTGCTTTCCAGATCCTGTGTGGAAAGAAAGCTTCTCTTCACTTCTGCGCTGCTTCATTCTGCGTTTTCCGGGTCTCGATCCAACAATGGGTGCCGTTTATCTCCTTTCTCCTCTGCCCTCCTGGTTGTGGACACCTTGTTCAAATCTCCTCCCTTCCTTCTCGGAGGAAGTTAGCCCTGACTTCTCCCCTCTCTCCACATAATCCTCATCCGCTGAGACTGTTTTTGTAAATCTCTTCTGCATCTCTTTATCGCCTTCACAACTTTTCTGAAGTGTGTTGCCTCGAACAGCTGACAGCAATCCAGCTGAAGCAGTTCTTAACACAAATCTTTCATAAATTGCCTCCTCTTATTTAAATGTCCGAAACCTGCACTAAGTGTGCACCACATTCCCCTTTATTTGCCCATGGGCTTGGTGGCAATGGGCTGCTTCCTTTCCCAAGTCCTGAGTCAGCTTTCCATTTAAATTTCATGCTCCTCTCCTGAGTCTGGGACCAGGAGGACGCTGAGGGACAAAATGCTCTCCTTTAGGGAAGGAAATCTGCCACTCATGACTCCAGAGCCACATTAATGTGGCTGGCTCCTAACTCCCCTCTGGGCAATTATGATCACCCATCCTTCACACCTCATAAAGAAAATGAAAAACAGCTGGGGATGATAAGTGACAAGTAATATTCATGCCAAACAGATGCCAAATAATTACCATCTCCAACAAGAGGGAATCTAACTACTGCCATTTAGTTACTGTCGCTGACTCCCCCACTATTAATATCCTGGGATATCAACATCCTGGGGGTTACTTTTGTCAAGAAACGCAACTGGACTCGCCACATAAACACAGTCGCTACAAAAGCAGGTCAGAGGCTGGGAATACTCACCTCCTGACTCCACAAAGCCTGTCCACTATTGACAAGGCACAAGTCAGGAGTGCAATGGAAAACTCCCCAATTACCCTGGATGGGTGCAGCTCCAACAACACTCAAGAAGCTCCACACCATCCAGGACAAAGCAGTCACATTTTATTGGCACTATATCCACAAGCATCCACTTCCTCCACCATTGATGTTCAGTAGCAGCAGTGTGTAATACCTACAAGATTCACTGGAGCAACTCAATAAAGCTCCTTCAAAGCACCTTCTAAATCAGGTAACCAATGGGACAGCTGTAGATGTTTGCAACTAAAACACTGCCCTTAGGAACTCCTGCAGAGATATCCTGGTGATGAGATGACTGACCTCCAACAACCACAACCATTTTTCTATGTGTCAGGTATGACACCAAGCAGTAGAGAGTTTGCTCCTGCTATGCAGGGATTCCAGTTTTGCTTGGGTTCCTTGATGCCACACATGGTTAAATGCTGCTGTGATGTCAAAGGTTGTCTCTCTCATCTCATCTCTGGAATTCAGCTCTTTCTTCTATATTTGAACCAAGGTTGTAATGAGGTCAGGAGATGGGTGGCCCTGGTGGAACACAAACTGGGCATCACTGAGCCAGTCATTACTGAGAAGATGCTGCTTGATAACACTGTTGGTAACACCTTCCATCACTTTATTGATGATCGTGAGTAGACCGATGGGGCAGTAATTGGCAGGGTTGGATTTGTCCACCTTTTTGTATAGAGGGCATACATGGGTAATTTTCCTCAACATCGGGTAGATGCCAATGTTGCAACTGTACTGGAATGACTTGGCTAGGGGAGCGGCAAGTTCTGGAGCATATGTTTTCAGTACTATTGCCGGAATGTTGTCAGGGCTCATAGACCTTGCAGTACCCATTACCTCCAACTGTTTCTTGATATCATGTGCAGTGAATCAAATTGGGTGAAAACTGGCATCTGTAATGCTGGGGATCACTAGAGGAGGCCAAGAGGGATCATCCACTCAGCAGTTCTGGCTGAAGATTGCTGTGAATTCTTCAGCCTTATCTTTTGCCCTGATGTGCTGGGCTCTTCCATCATTGAGGATGGGAATAAATGTGGAGCCTCCTCCTTCAGTGAATTGACTAATTATCCATCACTATTGATGACTGGATGTGGTAGGATTACAGAACTTAGAAATAATCCATTGGTTGTGGGATCACTTAACTCTGTCTATCACTTTCTGCTTATGCTATTTGGTGCACAAGTAGTCCTGTTTGGTGGCTTCACCAGGTTGACACCTCATTTTCAGGTATGCCTGGTGCTGCTCCTGGCATGCTTCCTGCACTGTCCATTGAACCAGGGTTTATTCCCCTGGCTTGGTGGTAATGGTTGAGTGAGGGATATCCCGGGCCATGAGGTTACAGATTGTGCTGGAGTACAATTCTGCTGCTGTTGATGGCCCACAGCGCCTCATGAATGCTCAGTCTTGAGTTGCTAGATCTGTTTGAAGTCTGTCCCATTTAGCACGGTGGTAGTGCCATGCAACATGATGGAGGGTATTCTTAATGTGAAGGTGAGACTTGGTCTTCACTAGGATTGCGTGGTGGTTGGTCACTCTTACTGTCATGGACAGATCTGTGGGCATATTAGTAAGAATGAGGTCAAGTATGTTTTCCCCACATTTTGGTGCGAGGTCAAAACTGAGTCCTGCTTCAATCTTTTGATTCAAAGGCAGGAGAGATAAGCTTGATGAGGCACAGCTAACTAGTTGGAGATTATACTGTACATGAGGAGAGACCAATGGCTCAGTTTCTGTACCTCTTAGACAGACTTGAGACCCTGGCAGCCTCATATCTTCTGATACAAAGTGAAGACCCTTGTTTTAAATAAATTATCCTTGAGGCTATGGGAGGCACAGACAGATCCCATCAGATAAATTTGGTGAAGTGTGAATGGGTTGTGTTAGATCTCGCAGTGCCAGGGAGTTAGTTTCATTTGGCAGACGATGATAATGTTTGGACCCCTCAAAATAAACCCCTGACTCTGCAATGTCAGATTGCCTCGGCTTGGAACCTGGGTTGATGATTTATGTGGCATGCTCTGAATACATGTCTTGCAACGAGATAGTGGCTACAACAATATTTACACGCTACACCTGGACTCCAAGGACAAAGGCAGCACAGCTGGGCTGCATCTCCCGACTGGAGGAAGGTCGGCACTTTGGAACAGTTTAGGATGTGGGATTCACTTCAGAGGAAGAAACTTCCAGACTGTTTGATCTTCTGGAACAAGAACGTGAAGACCCCTCGGCCAGGGAACCACGCAGTGACCCACACAGGGACCCACACAGTATAGAGTCTTCAGCATTGGAAACAGACCCTTCGGTCCAACCAGTCCATGCTGACCATAATCCCAAACTAAAATAGTCCCAGCTTGACCCATATCCCTCCAAACATTTACTTATTCATGTACTTATCCAAATGTCTTTTAAACATTGTAACTGTACCTCCATCCATCACTTCCTCTGGAAGTTCACTCCACATGCGAACTACCTTCTTTGTAAAAAAGAATGCCCCTCATGTCTTTTTAAAATCTTTCTCCTCTCACCTTAAAAATATACCCCCCAGTTCTGAAATTCCCCATCCTAGGGAAAAGACACTCCTCATTATTTTGTAAACTTCTACAAGGTCACCTGTCAACCTCCTACGCTCCAGTGAAAAAGGTCCCAGCTTATCCAGCCTTTCTTTATAACTCAAACCTTCCATACCAACAACATCCTGGTAAAATGTCTTCTGACCCACTCTGGCTTAATAATATCCTTCCTATGTGACCAGAACTGGACACAGTACTCCAGAAGAGACCTCACCAATATCCTGTACAACCTCAACATGACTGCCCAAGTCCTACACTCCAAGGACTGAGCAATGAAGGCAAGTGTGCCAACTGCCTTTTTAACCACCCTGTCTATATGTAATGCAAACTTCAAAGAATTATGCACCTGAACCCCTTGGTCTCTCTGTTGTACAGCATTACCCAACTGTCCTGCTCCTGTTTGTTACACCAAAATGCAATATGTTGCATTTATCCAGATTGAACTCCATCTGTCATTTTTCAGCCCATTCACCCACTTGATCAAGATCCCAGAAAACATTCTTCATTCTTTACTATGCCTCCAATTTTGGTGTCATCTGCAAACTTACTAACCATGCCTTCTATATTCTCATCCAAATCATTTATATAAATGACAATTAAAAGAGGACCTAGAACCGACCCCTGAGGAGCAGCGCTGGTCCCTGAAAAGTAAGCCTCCACCATCACTCTCTGTCTCCTGCCATTAAGCCAATTTTGTATCCAATTAGCAAGCTCACCCTGAATCCCGTGCGACCTAACTTTATTAATTAATCTCCCATGTGGAACCTTGTCAAAGGCTTTATTGAAGTCCAAGTAAACAACATCTACTGCTCTGCCCTTAATCGTTTTGGTAACTTTCTCAAAAAACCCAATCAAGTTTGTGAGACATGATTTTCTTCACACAAAACTATGCTGACTCTCCCTAATCAATTTTGTCTCTCCAAATGTTTATAAATCCTATTTTATATAATCACCTCTAACAATTTACCCACAACTAAAGTCAGACTCAGAGGTCTGTCGTTCCCCAGTTTGCCCTTCCACTCTTTCTCAAACAAAGGTACAACATTCGCTGCCCTTCAGTCATCAGGCACCTTACCTGAAGTTATAAATAATGCAAGTATTTCTGCAAGGAGCCCCACAATTTCCTCCCTTATTTCCCACAATGTGACAAACAAGACAGTGACTGCTACAGGATCACAGGGACCCACACAGAGACCCAGTAACAGACCAACACACTCGAGCACCCACACAGGAACCCACACAGAGACCCAGACACAGACCAACACACACAGGGACACACATAGGGACACACACACGGAGACCCATACAGGGACCTAAACAGCAACCCACCCACCCACACACACACACACACACACAAGCACACACATGCATGCGTGCCATGGACCCATATGGGGACCCACATATAGCCACATTCAGGAACCCACACAGACACACACACAGGGGCTATCATACACAGGCACACACACATGGGGGCTCACACACTGGGGCCCACACAGACACACACATAGAGACCCACACAAGGACCTTCACAGGGACCCACACATAGACACACGCAGAGACCCACACATGGACCCACACTGGCACCCACACAGAGACACACCTGGAGCCCACACACAGGAACCCACACAGAGACATACACAGTGACCCACACAGGGAGCCACACAATGACACATGGTGGCACCCACACAGGGGTACACAGAGGGATCCACACAGTGAGACATATACACAGTGGCCCCCACACACAGGGTCCCATACTGGGATCCACACTGTGTTCTACCCAGTAACTACAGTCCACAGCCTGGGACCCACCTGCTATGGACCAGACCAAACCCCCTTCAAATGTATCAAGGGGATAGCCTAGACCCTAACTTTTTCTTGTTTAAGATGCTTTGTTCCAGATGTAAATTGTTTGGTTATGCTACTCAGCGTTAAGCAAAACTCACTTTGTTCTTCCTCCACAGTTAAAATATAAACAAAAGAAAGAAGAATTGGTCTAAATTTAATTCAACTGGAAAACTGAACAGAAGAACAGATTAATTAACTGCTATGCAGCAACTGTTCCAATATAGTAACATCACATAAACACACACTTGGCAAAGGCAGATTCAGTAAAATAGATTGTCTCACATGTAATGGTTCTCCTATCCAGGAGGAAAATACATCAAGAGAAAATTCTAGCGGAGAGACAGAACTCAAGCATTTTGCAGGAAGAGATGTATGGCAGCTTCAAAACCTGAACAACTACTGAAAGCTGAACTAAAACTCTGGTTCTGTGGGAGCCTGACTTCACCCATTCATGCTGCTTTTATTGCTCCAACTTTAAACAAATCTAAGGTGTCACAAGCTGTTTACTTTATTGGTTTGGAACAGACTGCTTGTACCTCTGTCTCAACTTTTCTTCATTAAAAAAAACCAGGACAAAATACACCTCTTAAAGCCATAGTATTGTCGCACCTCCCTCCTTAAAAAAATGAAACATCAATATACAATGGTGGCTTCATTTTAAAAACTCTTTCGTCTAATACTATTCGTACACTATTATACATTACATTGACTTGAAGCAAACATTCACTACTACAGTACATTTCAGTCCATCTCTTCCGCCACCTTCATCTTTACTCATCAAAGTCGTGACAATGGCCCTGTCAGATGTGTAATTTTCAAATTAACCTCACAGTAACAATAAATTGCATGAAAATAGTGTTGTGTTTTTATCCTTAAATTTCTCCAAAATCTTTAAAGGATTAGAATCAGTATACTCAATTGGCTCAGACACATTACTGGCAATATTAAAAACGTTGAAGTGTTACAATGTCAACACCAAACTCAAGGTCTCCTGCTCAATTGTGGAATATTTACGTTGATGGATATTCAACTTTTTGGAAAAAATATGCAATAGGTCTTTCTATCTTCTTTTTACCTTCTTGCAAGAGTAGAGCATTGACACCCACGTCACTCCCAGCGATATTCACTTTGAATGGCTTTGCGTAATTAGATGTGGCTAACACTGCAGTGGTGGTTAACACACCTTTCAGGCTGTCAACTGCCTTCTGACAGTCTTCTATCCACTGAAAATTTCTGCACTTCAACAAGTCAGTCAGTTGAGCAACCGCACTGCCGACATTTAGTATAAATTTTCAATAAAAACCATTCATTCCTAGGAATCATAGTAGTTCCCTCTTTGTAAATGGGATGGGAAACTACCCAATGACCATTGTTTTCACATTCTGTGGGACCATCTATCCATGTCTAATGACATGGCCTAAGAATGTGACTTGGGCTTTTGTGAATTGACTCTTATCCCCAAGATCATCTCCCTCAGTAAATCGAATAATTCCGATAGACGCTGCAAATGTTGCTTCCATGTGTGACTAAAAATCACCAGATCATTTATTACGCACACAATTGGGTAATCCCGAAATGGCCAGTCTTTGAAATGGAGCTAGTACGTTTTTCATACCAAATGGCATAACTTTAAATTGGTTTAGTCCATTCAGTATCACGAAAGCTGAAATTTCCTTTGCTCTTTTGGACGAGGGTACCTTCCAACTCACCTTTGAGTAAGCCCAGCTTTGAAATGTAAGTTGATTATCCTACCTTCTCAATACTGTCTCCCAGCCATGGAATAGGCTATGAATCAGGTTTTGTAGGAGCATTTATGTTGTGATAGACCACACAAAATTGTTGGGTATGATTTGGTTTTGGCCTAATTACTATGGGTGAATTCCATTCATTGCAACTTCAATTGTATTCTCTTTGAGTATTGTTTCAAACTTTTTTCAAACCTGCGCCAATTTTAGAGGGTTAAGTCTATAAGGATGTTGCTTAATTGGAACAGCATGTCCTAGATCTGCATCATGCATGATCACGTTATTACTTAGCAGCTTATTCCCATGTATCTCTCCATGGGATTGTAAATACTCTTTCAGGCCATTTCAATCTTCCTCTGGAAGGTAACTCAATAATTTATTCTAATTTATAAGAACTTCCTCATTGTCCAATTTAATTTGAGAAATGTACAAAACAGAATCCTCTGAACTTGGTTCTTTACTCTGTGTTGGAACCAGTAACACATTCTTCTTTTGCTTTCCTTCCCTATCAAAATATCTTTTGAGCATACTCACATGACACAATCAGTGAGTTTTTCTTCTATTTGATGTTCTTATCACATAATTCACTTCACCCAACCTCCTTTCGATTGGATATGGCCCACTAAACCTTCCTTTTAAATGTTCACCTACTACTAACACTTTATCTCCTCCAGCGAAACTACAAATGTTTGATTTCTTGTCTGCTTCCTGTTCCATCGCATGCTGTTCTCCTTTCAAATGCTGTCAAGCCAACTCACCTGCTCTATTAAATCTCTCCCTAAAATTTGATACATAGTCCAAATTGCTGGAGGTAACAGATGTTTGTAAGCAACTGTAGACCGAGGACCCCTCTGATCTCTCAGGGGGACACAAAGGATCTTACAGTACTATGAAGAGTAGAAGAGGGGAGTCCTCACATTCATGAGCCAGTATGCATTCCTCATCCAACATATTCTCTCACTATTGCTGCATTTCTGTTCATGGAATCTTGTTTTGCCCTAATCAGGGCAGCACAGTGGCTCAGTGGTTAGCACTGCTGCCTCACAGTGCCAGGGACCCAGGTTCGATTCCACCCTAGGGCCACTGTCTATGTTGAGTTTGCACATTCTCCCCATGTCTGTATGGGTTTCCTCCGGGTGCTTGGGTTTCCTCCCACAGCCTAAAGATGTGCAGGCCAGGTGGATTGGCCATGCTAAATTGCCCATAGTGTTCAGGGATATAGGGGGATGGCTCTGGGAGTCTGTGTGGACTTGTTGGGCCGTAGGGCCTGTTCCCACACTGTTGTGATTCTGTGATTTCAGCTTCTGACCAACCAACCCCTGACCAGGTTGTACATTCTTTTGCAGCTCATTTTCTTCAACTGAGTTTGTTTCCCACGTTAACAAAAGTCACTAACTTTTCCTGTTTTACTACATCTGTCCTCCCAGTGCCTTTTCTAAACCACCACTGTCCTTCATTTGTCCAACGTTATTGCCGTGACCACCCCCACCATGGTTTTTTTTTAACCTGTGGTAAACTATTTTTATTATCTTCAACAAGATCTCCTTTTCCTCTACCACCTCAGGATTTCTCTTCTCCCCAATTTTTATCCTTCACAGGTCGAAATTGATTTCTAAAGCCAAACTCTGATTTATGAACCAACTCATAATCATCTGCCACTACTGCTGCTAGTCTTGTGTTCTTAACTCTCTGCTCTTCCACATGAGTTCTCATGATTTCAGGAAGTGAATTTTTGAACTCCTCCAAAATAACGATCTCTCTAAGAGTCATATGTTCAATCTATTTTCAATGCCCTTACCTATCTATCAAAATTACTTTGCTTGATCCTTTCAAATTCTATATACGTTGATTCCAAAAACATTGTTTATAGGCTTCTGGAACCAGTTCCTATGCACTTAAGAGGGCATTTTTCACCTGAAGCCAGAGAGTCATACATTACATCAGGCCCTTCAGCCCAACTTATCCATGCCAACCAGGTTTCCTAAACTGAACTAACCCCATTTACCAGCATTTGTCCCTAATCCCTCTAAACCTTTCCTATTCATGTACTCTTTTGAATGTCATTGAAACATTGCAATTGTACCAGCCTCTACCACTGCCTCTGGCAATTCATTCCATAAACGTACCATCCTCTGTGTGAAAATGTTGCCCCTCAGGTCCGTTTTAAATCTTTCCCCTCTCACCTTAAACCTATGCCTTTTAGTTTTGGACTCCCCCACCCTGAGGAAAGGATGTTGGCTATTTAACTTCATCCACCCTATCCAGCTTCTCCCTAAAACTGAAACCCTCTAGTCTCGGTAGCATTCTTGCAAATTTTTTTTGGATCCTTTCCAGTTTAATAACATCCTTCCTATTGTAGGACGGCTAGAATTGTATGCAGTAATCCCAAAGTGGCCTCACCAATGTCCTGTATAGCCACAACATAATGTTCCAACTCCTATATGCAATCGTCAGATCAATGATGGCAAGTGTGCCAAAAGCCTTCTTCATGACCCTGTCTACCTGTGACACCACTTTCAAGGAACTATGTACCTGCACCTCAGGTCTCTCTGTTTGACAACACCCTCCAGGGCCCTACCATCAACTGTTTAAGTCCTGCCAGGGTT
>JAHRHZ010000130.1:1143850-1162576 GCA_024137785.1 Ginglymostoma cirratum
CCACTCTGCCTTCTTCTATGCTATTGGTCACCTCATCAAAAGCTCAATCAAGTTTGTGAGACTTGATTTCCCACACACATAGCCATGCTGACTGTCCCTAATCAGTCCTTGCCTTTCTAAATGCATGTAGATCCTGTCTCTCAGAGTCTCCTCCAACAATCTACCCATCACTGATGTCAGACTCACCGGTTTGTAATTCCCTGGCTTCTTCTTATAGTCTTTCCGAAATTAAGGCACAACATTTGTCACCCTCCAGTCTTTTAGCACCTCACCCACGTCTGTAAATGATACAAATATCCCTACTAGGGGTCCTGAGCAAACATCTCACTAGTTCTACCTACCAACTTTGTTTGAATCGTCAATACCCTCATGGTTATTAGCCATTTCATTAGTTTAGCCACCTTCTCAAATGAAATGAAATAGTCTTCTACGTCCTTCTCATTGAACCTAAACACCGCATGGACATATCCTTACCAGGCCATTGGCTGTGACGGTTTGCCTTTCATCATTGTCCTGATCACCATTCCCACATTTTTCCTTTAATCTGCCATTTGAAGTTGACTGTCACTTTTCAGTTCCAATTTCCAAAGTTCAGAAGTTCCCTCGTTCTCCCGTACTTCTGCCAGGACTATTCTTTCTTCTTCTTTTGCCTCTAATTCAAGCTATTTCATTTGCAATTGAATCTTGAATCATGAATTGAGCCATTCACAATGATTCCTATTGCATTTCTGGCAATTGTAAATGCTGAGCTTTTGCTACAATTATTTTTTTTTCCCCTTTATTCATTCATGGGATGAGGGCATCACTGACCAGGCAACATTCATTGCCCATCCCTAAGTGCCCAGGGGGCAGTTTAGAGTCAACGACATTGCTGTGGGTCTAGAGTCATGTGTAGGCCAGACCAGGTAAGAATGGCAGTTGTCTTCCCTAAAGGACATAAGTGAACCAGATGGGTTTTTCCAACAATCGACAATGGTTTCATGGTCATCGTTAGATTCTTAATTCCAGATATTTTTATTGAATTCAAATTCCACCATCTGCCGTGGCGGGATTCAAACTTGGGTCCCCAGAACATTACCTGGGTCTCTGGATTAACAGTCCAGCAATAATACCACTAAGCCATTGCGTCTCCCCCTTTCCTCATGGACACAGGCAACCTTAACTTCAGCTTATCTGCCAATTCTGAAAACCTTGCCTCACTCACCTTCTTTAAATCACCCCCAGTGACTTCTTCCACATCCAGGAAACTCTTAGCCACTGAAAGAGCTGTTATTACATAAGGCATACCCCATTTAAACCAACTAACTAACACCCAAAAGTGACCACCAACACTCACCACTCACTGCCTTTGAGCTCAAAAACTCTAAACCCAACTTGGAATTAGAGATTTTGATCCCGACAAGAGCGGACGATTTGCTTTGGACCAGATTAGTCCTGCTCCCACTAAATATATTAAGGAAATAGACTAGACCCTAAATTTTATATTTATTTAAAGGCAAGCGTAAGGTGCTGTGTTTGAGGTGTGATTCGACTGCCATTACTAGGCTTTAATGAAAACACATTTTATTTTTACACCATAGTTAAAATACAAAAAAAAACTGGCATAACTTTAACTCTATTGAAATACTTAATAAAAATAGTATATTATTTAGTTATAAATCATCAACTGTTCCAATAGAGCAGCATTCCACAAACACAGCCTTGGCAAAGACAAATACAGCAAAACAGATGCTCCTCACGTTTTATCTTTCTTCCTGTCCAGGAGAAAGAAAAATGAGAAGACATCATCTAGCAGCAGAGCTTCAGCTTTTTGCTGCAGCAGAGAGAGAGAGCTGTATCTATCAGCTTCAACAGCCAACTCCAAACCCAACTGAAAGCAAAACTAAACTTTGTGTCTGTGTGAACCTGACTCCACCCACTCATGCTTCTTTTGTCTAATTTAAAAAAAACCTCAGAGAGTCAAAGCTGTTTACCCACTGCAAGAGAAACAGCACAGAACAAATCTCTCTTAAAGCTACAGTACTGTCACACAGCATCCCACACAGTGACCCATACAGGCACACTCATGGTTCCTGTGCACGTTCCTGTCTCTGTGTGTCAGCATGTGTGTGTGTTATGATGGGAAAGATGAAAGGTTAAATGATAACTCCTGCATTGCTTGCACACACCATGACACAGTGCTGGCAGATTCTTGCCAACATCCTTGGTTAGAAATTAGTTTTCAGCTGCATCGGTCAGAGCATTGAGTTAGGGAGTTGGGTCGTCCTGTAATGGCTGTACAGGACATTGGTAAGGCCACATTTGGAGTACTATGTACAATTCTGGTTGCTCTGTTATAGGAAGGAAGTTATTAAACTGGAAAGGGTGCAAAAAAAATTAACAAGGATGTTAACAAGACTGGAGGGCTCGAGTTATAAAGAGAGGCTGGGACTTTTTTCACTGGAGCATCAGAAGCTGAGGGGGGATGTTATAGAGGTTTATAAAATCATGAGGTGAATAGCAAAGGTCTTTTCCTTCAGGATATGGGAGCCCAAAACTTTAGGGTTTAGGGAGAGAGGGGAAAGATTTAAAAGGGTCCTGAGGGGTAACTTTTTTCACACAGAAGATGATGCGCATGGAATGAACTGCCAGAGGAAGCGGTAGAGGTGAGTACAATTACAACACTTAAAAGACATTTGGACAATTACGTGGAATAGGAAGGAATTAGAGGGATATGGGCCAAATGCAGGCAAATGGGACTAGTTCAGTTTAGGATACTTGGTCAGCATGGACAAGTTGGGCCAAAGGGTTTGTTTCAATGCTGTATGACTCTATGACTAGCTGAGCATGCAATGGGGCACACCTTGAATGAATGAATTAAAACATGAATCAAACTCTCAGTCCCCCTGTCTCGCTCCCGGTCATGTGATGTTTAAAGCGATACAGTGCCACCCTCTGCTGGCCTCACCATGTCACTGCACCGGCTCCACGATTTTCCCTGAAAGCAAAAAATGCTGGAAATCACAGCAGGTCAGGCAGTATCTGTTGAGAGAGAGAGAGCTTCCTGGTCATCTGGGAGGATGGATCAATCCTCCATCACATTGATCATTCAGTCCCACACACAGACCGTCTCACTAGCACACACCCTGACGCACACTTTGCCTTTGATACACTGACCCACGTACAGACTGTGTGGCCAGCTCTGCCTGCAATGGGACATGCTTTGAATGGATGAATTAAAATGTGATGAATCAAACTCTCAGTTTCTCTCTATCTCACTCTCAATCTCAGTTCTGTCCCACGAGTGTTTAAAGTGATACAATGCTACCCTCTGCTGGCCTCCCCACAGCCTGTTACATATTTTCCTGTTCCTGCTGCATCTGCTTCCTGGCCCGGTAGCGGGAATAGATCAATCACACATCACATTGATCAACCAGGCTTCCAGGGGGATGGATAAATCACGCCCCCCCCCCCCACCCCAGTCCGACACACACTGACCCTATTTAATACTCCCATTCCAAGATGAGTAGGATACTTCAGATGGAACTTGTCTGCTTCCTTATCTTTTTTCCCTCACATTTCGTTTGCGCTTTCGTTCCTTCTACTCTTCTTTCTCTTCCTGTCCATGGACTGCCTGCCTTGGACTCTGTGCAGCCCTGGTGTGGCAGCTTCTTGGAGCGGTCAGTCGGACATTCGGCCTGACGTGGTGGTCTCTTCACTTGCCATGGCCTCAGCATGGACTTCGGTCTCAAGCTGATTCCTCAAAGTGTGGTCCCACCGTGACTGAGCCCTTAAGAAAGGCTGTAATGCTTGATCGTTAAGGTTTATTTCTTTATTTTCTATCTAAAACTAAGAAGGTGGCACTATACTATAATCGCTGCAATGTTTAAGTTTTAGATAACACAGTGTGGAGCTGGAGGAACACAGCAGGCCAGGCAGCATCAGAGGAGCAGGAAAGTTGACGTTTCGGGTCGGGACCTTGCTTCAGAAATTGGGAGGGGGAAGGGAACTCAGAAATGAATAGAGAGAGGAGGGGAGGGACTGGACCAGGTAGGTGGGATGGTGATAGGTGAGTGCAGGTAAGCAGTGTCTCAGTATCTCCCCCTCTGTTGTTTGAAGTAATATAATGTCACCCTCTGCTGGCCTCACCATGTCATTGGGAAGCTCAACATTTTTGCCTGTTCGCATGGAACCTGATTCCTGGTCCTCCAGGTGGATGGATCAATCCCTCATAATATCAATCAGCCAGTCTTCCAGGAGGGGTGGCCTAATCATCCATAACATTGATCATCTAGTCCTACGCACAATGACCCCCATACAATAAGCCTCACAGAAGGACCCACTCACACTATTGCACAATTACAATGATCCAGACACACAGAACAACTTGTACTGCCCCATACAGACTGACCTGGACTCACTGACTCATATAGAATGATCCACACTCAGACCTTCTCACTCACGCATGCCATCACACACCCGAACCAGACTTTGCCTTTTGCACTCTGACTCACACACAGACTGTGTAACCTGCTCTGCCTGCAATGGGATATAACTTTAATGAATTAATTAAAAAGTGATGGACGAAAGTCTGTTTGTCTCTCTGTCTGTCTCCCTCTGTCCCTCTGGTGTTTAGGAGAGAGAGAGTGGTGGTAGAGTGTTGTTTTCTGGACTGGAGGCCTGTGACCAGTGGTGTTTCATGGGAATTGGTGTTTACTCCACTGTTATCATGTATATAAATGATTTTGATGATATTATGAGGTGTGGTTTGTAAGTTTGCAGATGACTCCAAAATTGTTGTATAGCGGACAGTTAAGAAGGTTATCTAAGATTACAAAGAGATCTTGATCAATCAGGTCAATGGGCTGAAGAGTGGCAGATGGAGTTTAATTTGGATAAATATGAGTTATTGCAATTTGGTAATACAAACAAGGACAGGACTTATACAATTAATGGTAGGGCCCTAGGTTGTATTGTGAAACAGAGAAACTAGGGGTTCAGGTACATAATTCTTTGAAATTTGCATCACAGGGAGACAGGGTGGTTAAAAAGGTGTTTAGCACACTTTCCTTCATTTCTCAGACCTTTGAGTATAGGAGTTGGGATATCATGTGGGTGAGGGCTAGGGTTTGGGTTATGTTAGCAATGAGGAAGAAAGTCTTAGATCACAGCAGGATACAGGCATAATAATGTCAACAGATTCCAGCAGGACAGAGATAAGCTGGCAGAATGGTGGGACATGAGGAGAGGAACTTCAATGCACAGAGAGACAAAAATCTACATTCAGTGGACAAATGGAGAGGAAATACATTGTAGTTGTTGCAATGTTCAACAAAACATGGGAAGTGAGAAAATGATTTGCACAAGAGTTGGAAGGGAATGCCAACACGACTGTTGAAACAAGGCTGATGTCCTCTGTGACAATGTAAATGACAGACTTTGCCTCTTGCTGCATTGTGACGTATCCTCAATCTCTAACACAAAGTATCCTCTAACGTCTGCTCAAAGTATTCTAAATGAGGAGGATGCCTCTCATTTAATTCCATTCTTGTCGATTTAGCTGTACTGGGACAATTACTTTCCATGACGTCTGTTTGCATTCCTGCAAAACTATCTTGGACATCCCCCAGGAATCTATCCATGGCTCTCCAAATGCTTGCTCTACACAACCAACCCCACTAATTTCTTATTGAGGTATCTCCTATCAGTCACGTCATTAAAAAAGGCCATGACGTGGAGGTGCTAGTGTTGAAGGGGGTAGAAAAAGTCAGAAGTCACACGACACCAGGTTATAATCCAATAGGTGTATTTGAAATCACACAAGCTTTCCAGCGTAGCCCCTTTGTCAGGTGCACATCTAGGCTGATGACAGCCAGTTTGACCTCAGAACCAGCTCTGGGAACTCTTCCATTGTGGCTAGTTTTGTAGTCATTAGCTTTGCTGTCATGGAAGAGCAGAAACTTTGGAAAACTGAGCCCATGGGATTTTATCCCTGCTCCAAAAGATATTCCTGTTTCATTGATACCATCTTTCTCTTTAGTAACTTGCTAATGTTGAGAGCCATCTGTTTGCCACCACGGTGTCAAACCTCATCCCAAGATGAGATTCAATAACATTCCCATAATAATACTGAGGTTTCATATTTTGACCTGTCTCTGCCTATGTGTGTGCACTGTCATTTCAATTCCCCAATTTATTGTCAAGGGAGTCTTTTCTGTCCTTGACAAACTGTAATGTTTCAATGGGATTTAATGCAAAGCCAAGGAACACCATCCTCTTTTCTGAGGAGGCACTTAACAGTCTTCTGAATTCAATCCCGACTTCAAGAACTGAGGAACTTAATTTCTGTTCTCCCATTTGTTTTGCATGCCATCGTATTACATCTTTCTGTCAGTTCTTTGTTAAAATTTATTGGCACATTTACACTATTAACCTTCTCAGGGCCTCACTGAGACCACACACACAGTAGTGTAATGCAGTTATCATAAAATCCCTATGGTGTAAAAACAGGCCATTCAGCCCAACAAGTGCACACTGCCCCTCCAAAGAGCATCCCACCAAGAGTTCGCATGTCTAACCCAAACATTCCTAGACACTATGGGGCAATTTAACATAGCCAATCCACCTACCCTGCACATTTTTGGACTGTGGGAGGAAACCCACACAGACACAGGGAGAGTGTGCAAACTGCACACAGACATTTGCCAAAGACTGGAATTGAACCCAGGTCCCTGGCACTGTGAGCCATCGTGCTGCCCACTGTGGTTTGCTGATCTGAGGAAGATGTCTTGACTATGGAGGCGGTGCAATGATGGATTACCAATCTGATTCCTGCAGTAGCAGGAATTTTATACATGTCAATCATATCCATTCTCAGTTCCCTCTCATCTGTTTCCAGAATAACCTCACTGCTCTTAAAATTCATGCCTCAGATAATGAAGGTAAGTATCCCATATGCCTCCTTTACCCCTTCACATAATTGTCCCACTATTGTAAGTGACTGGTTGACCAGTCTACCTTTGACTCACTCACAGATTTAGTTGACGATGTATGCAAGCAGGTCATCCATGTGGGCTTGCTCACAGACTGGATTCATATCCCTTCGTGACTAGACTCTCATACACTCTGACACCATAGTGCCAAGCCCCTTCCTGGATCCTTGTCCATAGCTAGAGACTTCTTTCTATCTCCACCACCTTAAGGAGGCCCTTCCACTGCTGAGATTGAACATTGAAAAGATTCGAAAAGGCACAATAAATTGCTTGTGTTCTCATCAATGACTGATCTGACAAATTAAAGTGAAGGGATATTTGAACATATGCTTCAACTGTTCTCTGAATTTAGTCTGTGTTACTATATAAATGCAGGTGTTTGTGCAGCAACTCAAGAGCTGCAGCGTGAACCCCATTTCCCACGCAGACTGATCTATCCATAAAGACCGATAACCCACTTGCCACATCCAGCGCCATATACTATATACCAAGAACACTGCCCATAACAAAATGAAATTTGCTGAGATGACAAACAGTAAAATTATGGACTTATGCTGACTTGCCATCTTGGGATCTCTTGAAATCATCCTAGTGCTCTGAGACAAGAGACCGCAGCAAACTCTGCTGCTCACCAAAATAAGTCTGACAGTGACAACGTTGAAAAGCAGAATTACAATAAATAGGACTGCAGCAGTTAGAATGTGATGGGCAAACTCGATTGCTCCCCACATGCAAGGTTGCTCGACATCTAATGATAATACACAAAACCACGGGCAGTTCTTCAGCCCATACATGTCTGTATACATGAAGTACCAGCTGATGTTCTTTGAGCAGCTCAGCACAGTGACAGTTCCGAGTACTATAGCTCCCGTTTTCTCCACACAATATGTGCATTTCAATTTCTGACAACAAATAGCCAGAAATCTGTCAAAAGTGAAAACACCAGTGAGCCAGACAGAGCAGTCTGTAGCTGCGTAAAGCAGGACAGCATGGATGTTACACACACGGATGGACTTCACAAAAGTATTCTGAATAAACAGTTGGATGTGCCTCAAAATTAAGTTGAGAATGACGACCAGTAGATCTGATGCCGACATGGCCACCAGATAATGAGTAATACACTTGGAGAGACCACATTTGCCCCGCGACAGTGTCACCATTGCCACTATGTTTGCTGCAAGGAAGGAAAATAGACAAGGTGGATTGTTAAGCTGGAAATGTCACAGTAACACTGCCTTCAATGATGCATTAAAATGAATGTAAGAGAGATTAAAATGTTGTTACTGTAATCGTTGACCATAATTTTCCACTCCATGTTTTAAATATAGTTAGTTATCTATGAGTGGAGAGATGGCATCTTCTCAATTCTTGATATTTTAGATTATGAAGGGATTTGGACTGAAACAGGAATAAGATAGCTTTAAAACCAATGACTTAATACAGAATAGCTGTTCTTCAAGAAAACTGTACTAAAACTCATTGAAATATGTTTTAATGACGATGCTTCACAAGTCCTGAGAATGAGAGATAAGACGCAATGGCACTGAAGTGTGTGTGAGTGAGATTTATCCAGCAACAGTTGTGCATTTTCTTGTGCAATTGTGACCAATTGTTGATGCCAGAAGTCATCAGCCTGAAGTTAATTCTCTGATTGGTGAACAACATGATTGTTTACAAAAGACAGTGAGAAGCTTCAAGACTGCTGAATGCACAGTTTCTGCTTCTCTATCTCTACAGTTAAGTAAATGAAGCCTGCAGAAAAAAAACAGTTCATTTCTCCCATCAGTTTCCAGCAGTTTTTGTATTTTAAACAGTGAGTACAAGATTTTGTAATGCGTGTAGCAATTACCCTGTGATTTCCATGATCAGAGTACAGAAAGTCCTAAGGAAGCAAAAGTAATATTTCAACAAATCACATGGATCACTGCCATTGAACCATGTTTTCCTCCTTTTATCCTCCTCACATAACATCAGTGTTTTGTTTTGCTTGCTTCTGCCTGAATCTAGGCACAGAGGTTTTAAAAGGAGGTTTGCATTTCAGCTAGTAGACTTAAATGTTAATAATTCATCTTTCTAAAAACTGAAAGAACTGTGGATGCTGTAAATCATGAGCAAAAATAAAAGTTGATGGAAAAGCTCATCAGGTCTGGCAGCATCTGTGGAGAAACATCAGAATTAATGTTTTGGGTCCAATGACCCTTCCTCAGAACTGACGGTAGCGAGGAAAATGTCAGTTTATATGTAGAAGATAGGGTTGGGGGAGAGGGTAAGGAGTAAACAGTAGGTTGGAATAGAGCTCAAAGAGAGAGAAGAACAGTTGAATAGACAAAGGAGTAGGCAACAATCTAGCTAGGAGGATGAATAGCTGTTAATGGGGGCTGTTAGTGACTAACAATAGTTGGGTGTAATGGCAGATTATGTGAAAACAACGCCTGGTGTATGGGGTAGGAGCTGGGACATGTGAAAGTTCATGGCCTAAAATTATCGAACTTGATATTGAGTCTGGAGGGTCTCCAAGCCCAAAATGAGGTGGTGTTCTTCCAGCTTGCACTGAACTTCATTGGAACACTGCAGCAAGCCTGAGACAGAGATGTAGGCCAGGGTGTGTTAAAGTGGTGTGCAACTGGAGTCTCAGGGTCTTTTTTGTGTGCAGAACATAGATGTTCTGTGAAGAGGCCACCCAGTCTACACTTCATTTCCCCAGTGTAGAGGAGACCACATTGTGAGCAGTGAATGCAATAAACTAGATTCTGGGAAGTACCGGTATAGTGCTGCTTCAGTGAGGGCAGATGTGCGGGAGATGTATCAGACCCAATTGAGGACCCTGTCGACAATGGAGCTGGGGAATTCTCGGCTAAGGAAGATGGTGGACATTTTGTATGGTCCCTTGTCGAAGTTGGCCTCATCTGAACATGTGCAATGGGGACGGAGGAACTGAGAGAATGGAATAGAGTCTTCACAGGAAGTAAGGTGCGAGGATGTATAGTCCAGGTAGCTGTGGGAGTTGGTGGATTTGTAGTGGATATTGGTGGCCAGTCTATCCCCAGAAATGTAAATTCGGATGTCAAGAAAGGGAAAGGAATCATGGGAATCAAGGGAAGTGAATTCATCTTTCTGCTTTGCCTGTGACTAGTATTCATTTATTTTCTATTAATAATAGTTCTTGTTAAGTAGATGAAGTGGTCAGTGCCTTTTGTTAACACGATTCCATCAGAGGTTCATTGGGGTCTTTAGAGATCCAGCAGATAACAGTGAGAAAAGTATAAATATAAATGAAAATTGATGTTCATAATTAAATCGATCGCAAAGATTTGCTGATCATTAGAGTTGAGATAACATTTAATATTTGAGGACACACTTCTTTTTCTGCCCCGGTGTAAGGAGGGAATCATGGATAATGAACAGAGGTGGAACTGACTGGCAGCAAAGAGGACCGAGACCAATGGAGGGAATGAGACAGACAGTGAGACAAACAGGTCAGGTTCGACTGCAGCATTCATTTCAGATCAAACCACTGTCACCCTATAATTCTTGGGAAACAGACAGCACATCCAGCAGAGGTAAGCAATTCAATGCTAACCAGTGATATGTGTACTTGTGAGTGCACTCGCTTTGCAGAGCTGTTATGCTCCTAGTTCAAGTAGGACAAAAATCTTCTCTTGCAAAACTGCTGTATGGATAAAGGTGAAATCCCCTGTACTGCCATGCGCCACAATTCCTTGTTGCGGACCATCTCCTGCAGCAAGTTCTGCTGCATTTTTTTCTCATGTTGCAAACCGAATTGTGGAGTAATTACAGTCCCCATAACTAGGTCAGAAGTTGGTCCTCTGGTCTCCCTGAATCTCTGTGCCCCCAACTTATAATGAAACACCCATAAACCAATCCACCAGCAGCCCCACTAATTTTACAATGGCAGGAAAAAGAAGCAAGTTGTCCCTCAACTGCACTTTGGAGAGCTGACCCTTTTAAGTTATGCTGGAGGGGGTTGCTCATGTTGTTCATCTTAAAGTAATGTGCACAAGTTACCAGTGGAAATGCACAGACAACGCGTGTGACTTTATGAAACTGAAGATCATGTCCCGGGCAGGGAATTTAAAAAAAAAATACAAGAAGATGAAATAATGGCTGCAGCATGGGGGAGGGCAGAGAAATCACATCATTGGAAAGGTGAGAGCTTGAAAGAATCAAAATTAAATAATGAGATGATTAAAATTAAATTTTGCCAGAGTGGAAAAGAACGTAAGCCAGTGATCATAGGAATGATAGATGCTAGAAATTTGCTTTTGATTAAGATGCAGGCAGCGTAGGTTTGCAATGGCTGTAGTTTATCAGGTTTGGAGCTAGGAGGTTTCCCAAAATTTAAACCATGAACAACTGCAAAGATGCTGTTGAATAGATATGCTGTGACAGAGAGATATAATGTGTAGTGGTAGAAGCTAAGATTGTTAATGGTCAGGATGTAAGGTCAGAAATCAGTTCCAGTTCAAAATAATCAGCAACATCGTGAAACGTTTAATTTAAACTTTAGCCATAAACATGGAAGATTTTTGGGGTGATGGATAGAGAGCAAAGTTCGACACAGGGGTTGAAGCCAATGTCTTTCATCTTTGCAACAGATAAGCGACAAGAACAGTGATGACATAAAATATTGTTTTTGGATCTAATAGTTGGAAATAATATGAATGCCAACAGCAACAAGACAGGGACAGTAATGTGCCAAGAGCATAAGTGGGGATCAACATGATTTAAAAGTGTCAGAGGTGATTCATGATACCTACCAGGAACCCCAATAACAGCGAGGATGAGATAGTAAATAAATTGACTAATCCGAAGAATCCAATAGATTCAATCAGCTAATGTGATCCACGGGTTATCTGCAGAAAAACGGTCAAGCCAAAAGGATAGACTCCTGTCCTCTGTTGTAACATTCGAGTCTAATTATTCCAGATTCCAACCCATTGTCTTTTTCATTCCAATCTCTGCGTTCCTCAGTTATGAACTCACTGATGTTTCATTACGATCTATTCTTCTCAGATTTCAGTCTATCCATTCACCCTCTAAGGAACCAAGATACCCTATATGTGCCAGGAGTGATGCTTTCACTGAAGGTTTTGAAAAAGAAGTTGAAAGGAATGTCTTTTGCTGGAAAAGCTAAATTCTCCAGTGACACAATTAATGCTCTTGGAGACTGACTTTAATTGCAGTCACTGAACAGACAAGTCCAGTTAACCTCCTTTAAACACAATACTTTTCAGAACAGAGTAGTGCAAAAGATTTACCCTGTCCTGATGGATGGGGTACATGGGAAAGGTTGATCGATGGAAAAAAAGAAGAAGCAAAAGATGTGGCTCTACCTATTAATGCTGTTTGGTTATGGGAGTCGTTTGTGGAGTGGAAAAGCAAAAAAAAAAACTTACAACTTGTTTGAATAAAGTATAGTCAGAGAGAGAGCTGAGCACTACTGACTTGGAAGTAAACAAACTAGAATCCCTACAATGTGGAAACAGGCCCTTTGGCCCAACAAGTCCACACTGACTCTTGGAGCATCACACCCAGACCCATCCCCCTATAACCCACACCCCCCTGAACACTAGGGGCAATTTAGCATAGCCAATCCACCCTAACCTGCACATCTTTGGACTGTGGGAGGAAACTAGAGCAAACCCACACAGACAGAGGGAGAATGTGCAAACTCCACACAGACAGTCACCTGAGGCTGGAATTGAACCCAGGTCCCTAGCGCTGTGAGGCTGCAGTGCGAGCCACTGAGCCGCCCAACCAGTTGATGTGGGACATTTGTAGAGGCCAGGAAAAGGAACTAAGTATCTGTTGCTTTGAAAACAACGCAGGTATTTGCACGTTTGTGAATGCGAGCTTATGAAAGTTCACTCAGTGATTTAATGTGGTGTGGCAAATGACCCAATGTGCTGAAGTGAGATATTTAACAAAGAGAACATCACACTGCATCATAGAATCCGTACAGCACAGAAAGAGGTCTTGCAGTCCATCCAGTCTGCACCAACCCCACTGAGCCTGCTATTACCTCTTTAACAATCGATTCTAATACTTTTCCAAGAACAGATGTTGGGCTAATCAGCCTTTTTCTGAATGTTTTTTGCCTCCCTCCCTTTTTGGTTACAAGTATCATGTTAGTAGTATTCCAATTGTCTGGTACTTCTCTGTCTTCCCAATAATATTTGATGCTGTGAATGATTAAGAATCTATCTGTCATAACCTTAAACATAAAAAATAACTGTGCTCCCACAGTTGTCTATGACACGGAGTTCAAAAGACACAACATTCTTTGAGAAGAAATTTCTCCTCAAGTCAGTCTCAAATTGGAGCTGCCTCTGTGTGCCAGCATTCTGTTTTCTGCTAAGTATCCAAAAGTCCCTTTGTGTTGCAGTTTTCTGCAGTATTTTCTCCCTTTAAACGACACCTTGTTCTTCTATTCTAATATAATGCCCTTCAGCCCTAGACTCTCCCATGGGGGACAACATTCTCTCAGCACTCACTGCGTTAAGACCCCTCAGAATCCGACATGTTTCAATGAGATCACTTCTCATTCTTCTAAACTCCAGTGAGTATAGTCTGAGTCCATATGGCCATTGCTCATAATCCATCCATACCAGGGATCATGCAAACAACTTTCCCTGAACTGCCTTCAATCAAAATGATGTTTCCTTAAATAATGGAACCAGAACTGCTCACAGTACTGCAGGTGTGGTCTCACCAGCAGCTTGTACATTTGTAGTAAGAATTCCCTACTCTTATACTCCAATTCTCTTGAAAGAAGAGCCAACATTCCATAAGTATTCCTGATTACCTGCTGCCCCTGTGCGCCAGCATTCTATGTTTTGTGCATAAGTATCCAAAAGTCCCTTTGTGTTGTAGATTTCTGCAGTATTTTCTCCCTTTAAATGACACCTTGTTCTTCTGTTCTCCCTTACAAATGAACAAAGTCACATTTTCCCACTTCATATTATATTTGCCAACGTTTTGACAATTTCCTTAACCTATCGATATTTTTTTTTTGTGAATTGTTTGCATACCTCTTGCAATCCGCCTTTCCAACTAGTTCTGTGTCATCTGCAAATTTAGCTTCAACACATTGACGTCTTTCCTGACAATCATCGATACATATTGTAAACAATTGCATTTCCAGAACTAATCCCTGTGGAACCCCACTGCTCATGGATCACCAAGGTGAAAAGTAATCCTTATCTTAACCCACTGTTTCCAGCCCCTTTGCCAATTCTCTCTTCGTGCCAGTATTCAACCGCCAATACCATGGGCTCTTACCTTATGACTCAACCTTGTGTGATGTATCTTGTTGAACAGTTTCTGGAAGTCCAAAGTATGACACATCTCCTGTTTCTTCTATATCCACTCTGGTTGATACTTCCTTGAAAAAACACCAATAAATTACTTAGGCACGCTTTTCCTTTCATGAAGCTACACTGCCTCTGTGTGATTGGATTATGATTTTCCAAACATAATGCTATTACCTCTTTAACAATCGATTCCAATACTTTTCCAAGAATAGGTGTTAGGCTAGTCAGGCATTTTTGCCTACTTTTTGTCTCCCTCCCTTTTTGATTAGGAGTGTCATATCCAATTCTTTCCAATTCTCTGGTTCTGCTCATGAAGTCAACAGTTTTTGAAAGTTTATGACCAATGCACTCATGGAACCCCTACAGTGTGGAAGTAGGCTATTTGGCTCATCAAGTCCACACCGCCCCCTCCAAAGACCATCACACACAGACCCCCCGCCCCATCCCTGTAATCTTGCCTTTCCCATGGCTAATCCGCACAGCCTGCACATACCTGGACAGTAGGGGACATTTAGCACAGCCAGTTAGACCATGAGACCATAAGACATAGGAGTGGAAGTAAGGCCATTCGGCCCATCGAGTCCACTCTGCCATTTAATCATGGCTGCTGGGCATTTCAACTCCACTTACGCGCACTCTCCCCGTAGCCCTTGATTCCTTGCAAGATCAAGAATTTATCAATCTCTGCCTTGAAGACATTCAACATCCCGGCCTCCACTGCGCTCCATGGCAATGAATTCCACAGGCCCACCACTCTCTGGCTGGAGAAATGTCTCCTCATTTCTGTTCTAAATTGATCCCCTCTAATTCTAAGGCTGTGCCCACGGGACCTAGTATCCCCACCTACGGAAACAACTTCCCAGCGTCCACCCTTTCTAAGCCATGCATTATCTTGTAAGTTTCTATTAGAGCTCCCCTCAACCTTCTAAACTCTAATGATTACAATCCCAGGATCCTCAGCTGTTCATCGTATGTTAGGCCTACCATTCCAGGGATCATCCATGTGAATCTCCGCTGGACACGCTCCAGTGCCAGTATGTCCTTCCTGAGGTCTGGGGCCCAAAATTGGACACAGTATTCTAAATGGGGCCTAACTAGAGCTTTATAAAGCCTCAGAAGCACATTGCTGCTTTTATATTCCAACCCTCTTGAGATAAATGACAACATTCCATTCACTTTCTTAATCACGGACTCAACCTGCAAGTTAACCTTTAGAGAATCCTGGACTAGCACTCCCAGATCCCTTTGTACTTCGGCTTTATGAATTTTCTCACCGTTCAGAAAATAGTCCATGCCTGTATTCTTTTTTCCAAAGTGCAAGACCTCAACGTGAGCAAGTGCTCATGTTGAATTTCATCACCCATTTCCTGGACCACTCTCCTAAACTGCCTAAATCATTCTGCAGCCTCCCCACCTCCTCCGTACTACCTGACTGTCCACCTAACTTCGCATCATCGGCAAACTTCGCCAGAATGCCCCCAGTCCCTTCATCCATATCATTAATATATAAAGTGAACAGCTGTGGCCCCAACACTGAACCCTGCGGGACACCACTTGTTACCGGTTGCCATTCCAAAAAGAGCCTTTTATCCCAACTCTCTGCCTTCTGTCAGACAGCCAATCCTCAATCCATGCCAGTAACCCACCTCGAACACCATGGGCCCTCACCTTACTCAGCAGCCTCCCGTGAGGCACCTTATCAAAGGCCTTTTGGAAGTCCAGATAGATAACATCCACTGGGTTTCCCTGGTCTAACCTACTTGTTACCTCTTCAAAGAATTCTAACAGGTTTGTCAGACATGACCTCCCCTTACTAAATCCATGCTGACTTGTTCTAATCCGACCCTGCACTTCCAAGAATTTAGAAATCTCATCCTTAATGATGGATTCTAAAATTTTACCAACAACTGAGGTTAGGCTAATTTTCTAATTAGGCCTATAATTTTCCATCTTTTGTCTTGATCCTTTCTTAAACAAGGGGGTTACAACAGTGATTTTCCAATCATCTGGGACTTCCCATGACTCCAGTGACTTTTGAAAGATCACAACCAATGCCTCTGCTATTTCCTCAGCCACCTCCCTCAGAACTCTAGGATGCAGCCCATCAGGGCCAGGAGATTTATCAATTTTTAGACCTTTTAGCTTTTCTAGCACTTTCTCTTTTGTAATGCCTACCATACTCAACTCTGCCCCCTGACTCTCCTTAATTGTTGGGGTATTACTCATGTCTTCCACTGTGAAGACTGATGCAAAATACTTATTAAGTTCTTCAGCTATTTCCTTATCTCCCATCACTAGCCTTCCAGCATCAATTTGGAGCGGCCCAATGTCTACTTTTGCCTCTCGTTTGTTTCTTATGTATTGAAAGAAACTTTTACTATCATTTCTAATATTACTGGCTAGCCTACCTTCATATTTGATCCTCTCCTTCTTTATTTCTCTCTTTGTTATCTTCTGTTTGTTCTTGTACCCTTCCCAATCTTCTGATTTCCCAGTGCCCTTGGCCACTATATAGGCTGTCTCTTTTTCTATGTTACATTTCTTGACTTCCTTTGTCAGCCATGGCTGTCTAATCCTCCCCCAGATAATCTTTCTTTTTTTTGGGATGAACTTCTGTATTGTGTCCTCAATTACACCCAGAAACTCCTGCCATTATTGCTCTACCGTCTTCCCCGCTAGGCTCTGCTTCCAGTTGATTTGTGTCAGTTCCTCTCTCATGCCCCTGTAATTACCTTTATTTAACTGTAACACCATTACATCCGATTTTGCCTTCTCTCTTTCAAACTGCAGACTGAACTCTACCATATTATGATCGCTGCCTCCTAAGTGTTCCCTTACCTTAAAGTCTTTTATAAAGTCTGGCTCATTACATAGCACTAAGTCCAGAATAGCCTGCTCCCTTGTGGACTCCATCACAAGCTGTTCCAAAAAGTCATCCTGTCGGCATTCCATGAATTCCCTTTCTTTGGATCCACCGGCAATATTATTCACCCAGTCCACCTGCATATTGAAGTCCCCCATGATCACCGTGACCTTGCCTTTCTGACATGCCCTATCTATTTCCTGGTGCATCTTGTACCCCTGGTCCTGACCACTGTTAGGAGGTCTGTACATAACTCCCATTATGGTTTTTTTGCCTTTGTGGTTCCTCAACTCCACCCACATGGACTCCACATCATCGACCCTATGTCATTCAGTGCTATTGATTTAATTTCATTCTTAACTAACAAGGCAACCCCACCCCCTTCTGCCCACCTCCCTGTCTTTTTGATAAGTTGTAAACCCTTGGATGTTTAACTGCCAGTCCTGAACTCCCTGCAACCACGTCTTTGTGAAGCCTACCACATCATAGTCATTCAAGATGATTTGTGCCATTAATTCATCTACTTTGTTACGAATACTACGAGCATTTAGGTAAAGTGCCTTAATGCTAACTTTCTCATCATTATTAGAGATATTGGAAATCATAAGATGTCCTAAGTTATCCTTCCTTTTTGCTGCATTTCTAGTCTGCCTTGAGCTTAAACCCACCTGCTCACATGCTATCCTGCTGCTTATCTTTCCATTTAACTCCATACACCCTGTCGCTTTCCCTTCCCCCCGACTCAGAAGTTTAAAGTCGTACTGACCACCCTAGTTATTCTTTTTGCTAGAAAACTGGTTCCAGATCGGTTCAGGTGGAGACCGTCCCAACGGTACAGATCCCCCCGGTTCCAAAACTGATGCCAATGCCCCATGAAATGGAATCCCTCTTTCCCACACCAATCCCTTAGCCACGTGTTTACTTCCTTAACTTTCTTATCCCTGTGCCAATTGGCACATGGCTCAGGCAGTAATCCGGAGATTATGACCCTTGAGGACCTGTACTTCAACTTCTTTCCTAGTACTTGATAATCCCTGAACAGGTCCTCTACCCTAGCTTTGCCTATGTCGTTAGTCCCAACGTGGACCACAACAACTGGATCCTCCCCCTCCCGCTCCAATATCTTTTCAAGCCGGTCGGAGATGTCCTGCACCCTGGCACCAGGCAGGCAACACACCATGCGGGACTCCCAATCCGGCCTGCATAGGATACTATCTGTCCCCCTAATTATAGAATCCCCTATAAAAACTACTTGTCTTTTTGCTCCCCCCTCTTGAATGGCCTTCTGCACCATGGTGCCGTGGTCAGCTGGCTCATCCTGTCCACAGCCCTTTCCCTCATCGGTACAGGGAGCAAGAATCTCATACCTGTTGGACAAGGTCAAGGGCTGCGGCTCCTGCACTCCTGAACTCAGAATCCTCCTACCTGCCTCACTTACAGTCACAGATAAAAGGTACTGCAGATGCTGGAGAATCCGAGATAACAAGCATGGGGCTGGATGAACACAGCAGGTCAAGCAGCATCATAGGAGCAGGAAAACTTGACGTCAAGTTTTCCT
>JAHRHZ010000130.1:1167576-1209466 GCA_024137785.1 Ginglymostoma cirratum
AGGGTTTAGGCCCGAAACGTCAAGTTTTCCTGCTCCTATGATGCTGCTTGACCTGCTGTGTTCATCCAGCCCCATGCTTTTTACCAGGATGTTGCCTGGAATGGAGGGAAGGTCTTACGAGGAAAGGTTGAGAGAGCTAGGGCTTTTCTCTTTAGAATGACAAAGGATGAGAGGTGACTTGATAGAGGTGTACAAAATGATCAGAGGTATAGATACAGTAGACAGCCAGAGGCTTTTTCCTAGGGTGGAGGTAGCTTTTACGAGGGGATATATTTTAAAGTGAAAGGAGGTAGATATCGGGGAGATGTCAGAGGTTAGTTCTTTACTCAAAGAGTGGTAGGGGCGTGGAATGCTTTGCCGGAGAGGGTAGTGGAGTTGGCCTCATTAGGAGCATTTAAGCAGCTATTAGATAGGCATATGGATGATAGTATAAGGTAGGGGTGGAGGTTAGATAGACTTTAGGGTTAGGGTAAAATTTCGGCACAACATCGTGGGCCAAAGGACCTGTACTGTGCTGTACTGTTCTATGTTCTACGTAGAAAGGTGGAAATTGGACAATAGCATTCTGTTCTTAGGAGAGGAAATCCTGATGGAAGATTTTCATAGAAAAGAGAACGAAGTTGAAGGGAGAGAACCCTGAATGTTATCAGAGAATGTTGGATTCGGGAAGGGATTCATTGTTCCCCATGGTGCTGAGTCCCCATATCTCCTGTTCCCTTTAACCAGTGTTTTGTCTATGTGTTCAATTCTGTCATCGAGGTTTGTCACAGTGAAATAAATGGAACCTGCTAAAGGCTACAGACCAACTCATGGACAAGCAGTAAGGAATAACAGCAATGAGTAGCATGAATGTGAGGGTGTTGTACTGAATAAAGTGTTTGAGAAACCAGGAGCTGATAAACACTCGATTCACCCTGGAAGGTTTCACATTTTTCATTGTTAAGAGGTTTTCTTTTCTTTCGGCAAATGTGAAACATTGAGAAACTTACCACTGAAGTGGATTAAAGACTAAAAGAGGCATATTTCACTCCTGTCCTGCAGGGAGTGCTCTGAGCCTTCTGTTGTCTCTGTTCATGCTTGTCCTCCAATTGTCTCCTCTTGTGCGATGGGTACTGTTCTTTGTAACGTCTCTGCTCAGAATATGAGTATAGACATTGCCGTGAGGACAGGAAACATTGGGATGCTTTCAGTTGCTTTGTTTATGAATTGATGAGTAGCTGATGTAAACGGATAGTTTACTGCACTCTTGAAGCACTCTCTGAACTCGACTGAGTAACTCTAAGAATAAATGTGTTTGTGCAGCAATTTAAATTCCAAAACATAAACCTGACTTGTTGCAGGATATATTCAGAACAGTTATAATCCCTGGGGTCTGCTTGTGTGATGTTATACTAGAAAAAATTCTGGAACATGAATCATTCAACGAGCTACGAAGCTGCCAGAGATGTTGAAGAATAAAATCACAGACTTCTTTCTGCTCCCCGTATCTGGGTCTCTGTGATTCTCTCCCTTGCTCTGACCTCTTAGCCCTTTGCAGACTTGAGTGGCTTTTAAAATGTGTCTGACTGACAGAGCGTTGAGCAACAATATTAAAGCAAATGGGAGCAATATGGTTAAAACAGTGTCACACCAGTCAAATCACAGCTACCCAGGCTGAGTGAGGTAATTTGGCTTTACAGAGCAAAACCTGGGTATATTGTCAATCATCTCTCCGGGTTCATATGTAAAATAGAAGGGGACATTTTCTAAACAGAGAAGATAGCAGGCTGTTACTAGCAGTACAGCTGCAGTTTTCTCTGCGCAGTATTTTGTTTTGAGCTTCTGGCAACAAATGAACACAAAGAAGGAGAAAGAGAAGGTGAACCAGGCAGAACAGTCAGGAGCTGCACAATTCATGATGTAGACAGCACTGGGGTGATATTCAGGAAAGATCCAAAGAAATATTAATGAATTCATCCCAATATAACCTCAATAACCAGTAGAGGAGGAGAGGCCATGGGCTCCAACAGCCTTTCAGCTGTTTGAGGGACTTGGGTATGTTTTGCTCTTGAACTGTTTGTGAGTTTGCAGCTTTCATGTGGTCCATGTGCTTGTTCAGGACCGCCTCTGCTACCTGAACAATGTACATCATGGGACCTGACCTTGCATCAACCATGCCTTTTACCAGTGCAGAGCCATTTCCTTGGATGCTGAGGTTCAAAAGTTTAGTCTAAGATTCCTCCTCCTATGCTACATGAGGGTTTGGGGAAAATGGGGAATTAAAGTTCCACAGATCTATTCTGAGGAAGTTTAGAACTTCTTTAAACTGGCAAAATAGAATTACTGAGTCCTTACAGTTTGGACCATGGGACCATTCAGCCCATCGAAATCAGACTGAACCTTCGAAGAGCATCACATCAAGACCCACTCTCCTATCCCTGAAACTTTGCATTTCCCCTGGCGAATCCATCCAGCCTGCACATCCCTGGACACTATGGGCAGTTTAGCACAGCCAATTGTCTTGGATTGCAGAGTGTATCCAAGTGGTTTTTTTCAGATTTGGTTAAATGTAGCTAAGAGAAGGCTTCAAAAGAATGGTCCTGACCCGAAATGTCAACTTTCCTGCTCCTCTGATGCTGCCTGGTCTGCTGTGTTCCTCCAGCTGCGCACTGTGTTATCTCTGACTCCAACATCTGTAGTTCTTGCTATCTCAGCCTAGTGGTATTATCACCAGACAGTAAACCCAGCGATACGGATAACATATCCGGGGACCTGGGTTCAAATCCTACCAGGGCAGGTGGTGGAATTTGAATTCAATAAAAATATCTGGAATTAAGAATCGAATGATGAACCATGAAATCATTGTCAATTTTGGGGGAAAAACCCACCTTGTTCACTAATATCCTTTAGGGAAAGAAACTGCCATCCTTACCTGGTCTGTCCTACATGTGACTCCAGACCCACAGCGATGTGGTTGACTCTTCATTGCCCAATGGACAATTAGTGATCTCTTCATCTGTATCCGCCTTGAGGATACTTCTCCAAATGTGTTCCTCTCCTTGCCAACTGTATGAATGATTGTACCATTGAGAGGTAACAACCTCCAAATGCAGGTACCTCCCTTTTGAGCTAAGACGTACTCGGTAAACATTGGAGTATATGCATCTACAAACACCCAAGATGGAGTATCTATGTCATCCGATGGGCCTTTTCACTCAGTCTACCATTATTCCTCCCAGAATGCATATTCTTTCATTACTGTAACATTTTGATATAATAACCAATCACACTTTTTATTTTGATTGTAATTCATTTTACATTACTTTTACTAATACTACTTCCATTGTTTTAAAGTCAGTCTCTCTATGGATTTTGTGTCAGTGTCTTATCATTCAAACTATGTTTTTGTGCTCTTCCAAGCCACACTGATCCTTTCATCAAGTAGGTGGGAGAGAAGATGGACAGCTTATGTCAGGTCAAGAAGGCGGAGCTGAGAGGGAGGGTTGGTCATGGGATGAAGCCAGGGGTGGGGAGATTATGAAACTGGTAAAACCCGTGTTTAGGCCATTGGGCTGTTGGCTCCCAAAGGGGAATATGAGATGCTGCTCCTCCAGTTTGCGGGTGGCATTGTTATGACACTAGAGGAGACCCAGGATGAACATGTCACCCAGCGAGAAGGAGGGAGAGTTAAAATGGTTCACGATCAGAAGGTGTCTTTGTTTGTTGTGAACGGAGTGCAGGCGCTCTACAAAGCGGTCTCCGAGCCTCCACTTGGTCTCACCAGTGTAGAGGAGGCCACATCGGGGGCAACGAATGCTATAGACCACATTGACGGATGTGCAGGTGAACCTCTGTCTGATGTGAAGGTTTTGTTGGTGCCTTGAATGGAGGTGAGGGGGGAGTTGTAGGGGCAGGTGTAGCGGTTCCTGCAGTTGCAGGGAAAGTTGCTACGGATGGTGGGGCTAGTGGGGAGTGTGGAGCAGATGAGGGAGTTGCAGAGAGAGCGGTCCCTATCGAAAGGCAAATAGGGGTAGGGAGGGAAATATATCTTTGTTGTAGGGTCAAATTGTAGGTGGCAGAAGCGACAGAGAATGATATGTTAGATACGGAAGTTATTGGGGTGATATGTGAGGACAAGGGATTCTGTCTTTATTTTTGTTTGGGGGAGGGAATGTGAGAGCAGAGGTGTGGGAAACGCAAATGCAGTCGAGAGCATTTTTGACCACTGAAGGAGGCTAGTTACGGTCCTTGAAATAAGAGGGCATCTGGGTTGTTTGGGAGTGGAATGTCAGAGTGGAGGGATTCGGAGTAGGGCATCGCATTCTTGCAGGAAGGTGGGTGAGAAGAGGTGTAATCTAGGTAGCTGTGGGAGTCAGTGGGCTTGAAATAGATGTTGGTTTCGAGGCAGTCACCAGAAATGGAGGCAGAGAGGCCTGCGGGAGTGGAAGAAGTGGAGGTCTTTTAGGCCATTGCGTGGGGATTGCAAGTGTACAGGGATTGGATGCCCACGGTGAAGATGAGGTGTTGGGGGCCAGGGAATTGGAAGTCTTGGAGGGGGTGGAGGGCGTGGGTAATGTCCCGGATGTACGTGGGGAGTTTCTGGACCGGGGGGAGAAAACAGAGTTTAGGTAAGCGGAGATAAGGCAGGAGCAGGCAGAGACAATCGGTCAGCTGGGATAGCCAGGTTTGTGGATTTGGGGAAGGATATAGAAACAGACGGTGCGGGTTTGGGGAATGATGAGGTTGGAAGCTGTGGGTGGGCGGTCACCTGAGGTGATGAGATTGTGAATCGTTTGAGAGATGATGTTTTGGTGGTCAGGGGTGGGGTCATGATCGAGGGGGCGGTAGGAGGATGTGTCAGAGAGTGAAAGTCAGTGCGCCATACCACAATTGCAGCCCCTTTATCTGTGGGTTTGGTAGTGACGTTAGGGTTGGAGTGGAGGGAGCAGAGGGCTGCACATTCTGTGGGGGAGAGGTTGGAGTGAGTCAGAGGGGTGGAGAGGTTGAGGAGATCGATGTTGTGACGGCAGCTGGAAATGATCTGTGCTGTTTTGCATTATTTAATGAACATTTTTAGTTTCTGCAAATGTAACTTTATTGCTTGATTATTTAAACAAAAAAAAATGCTGATTGCTCTCCTAAACCTTGTCTTTCTGAAATGTTCTCACCACCCCTGAGTTGAGAGAAAGATTGACATGCGCCCTTTAGCATGTATTTTAAGGATGAACAGGCCTGCACTTATCTCGGATTCTCCAGCATCTGCAGTACCTTTTATCTCCCCCTCTCTCCCTATTTATTTCAGAACACTCTTTCCCACCCCCCCATTTCTGATGAAGGGTCTAGGCCCGAAACGTCAAGCTTTCCTGCTCCTATGATGCTGCTTGGCCTGCTGTGTTCATCCAGCCCCACGCCTTGTTATCTCAGATTCTCCAGCATCTGCAGTTCCAGCTATCTCAGCTCCTGTTAAACGGCAGCCGAAATTAGAGCGCATGCGTGTCAAGGCGGTGGAGCTATAGGTGGGCGGGGTTTCACTTTTTTAAAATGTCTGAATGGGTCCTAGTGCCCTTGATGGATCGTCCTGAGCCACAGGATCATGGTTTCTTTTCAGCAGATTCACTCACACATCGTTGATACTTGCAACCGGGAAAGCCTATGGGAAGCGTATATATTCACTGTGACAAGTTGTAACCTATGTGTGATTACCTGAATAAACTGCTCCCCAACATTTGGTGACGTTTCAGTTCCATGCTCCTGACTTTGAGCTGTGCATTGCAGAGGGCATAGGGAAGTCGGAGGACCTTCCTTCGGTAAAAATAAATTTGTCCGACCCGAATGGACAGAGGAGGGTCGCTGTGGCTAAACAGTAGATTTGTGAGCATGTGTAAGGACCATCAAGATTGCTCTGCCACTCAATAAGTTCGTGGCTCATCTAATTGTGGTTTAATTTTATTTTTCTGCCAGTTTCTGCTTCTCCTCTGTCATTGTCTCTGTGCCTATTTGTCCGTATGGAGGAAGAGTGTGGTGACCAGCAGCAGACTTGATACCTTCCACAACCAGTGGACACCTCAGGGTGCTGAGTGTCTCAGAGAGACTTACAAACACATTCTGATATAGTTTGATATGTTGCCATTTCACATTCCCTTTCTTTTAGACATTGTTGCTGATTTTAGGTTATTTTAGTTGGTTTGGATTACGTATTTAGTGAACTAAAGAGCACGGAAGGAACCTCTTCAGGTAGCTCTACAAAGGTTACAACCCATTACATTTAATGTATCTATAAAGCCCATGGACTGTCCTCAGCAGGAAATATCCGCTCCCCAGAGCTTTCTTTCTTCCCATCGAGGTCATAGTCTTGTGGCAGTCTTGGCTGGATGACAGGTTTCCATTCCCGATGAACATGAATGAACCAGTTTGTGATTTAATGACGGTCTGGAAGTTTTTATGGTCCCTATTCCCCAGCGCCAGCCCCACAACTTACCAGATCCATTCACTTTCGTTTCAAAGCTGCCTTTGCTTTTGTGTGTTACCTTGCACTCTTTTTGTTTCGATTTAGATCAATTCCACAGTGTTTTGGAAATTGAGGATGTGCAGTCGCAATACATACAAAACATCACACCAGGATCTGACAGAGTTGTGGAATATAATGTAAGCTGAATATCATTGGATTTTAAACGTGGAAGGTGGATGCATCATTGGTAGCTGAGAGAAACTGTGTACAGATTGTGTGTGGATGAGACTACTGGAGAACATCTGATTTTTTAAAAAATAAACCAATGCCACAGTGACCAGAAACTGTGGATATGTGGGGACTGTGGGAAGGGTTTCAATTACCCATTCAAGCTGCAAACACATCCGTGCAGCCACACCAGGGAGAAACTGTTCACCTGCTCCATGTGTGAAAAGGCATATGTGATGCCCTCCCACCTGCTGGCTCACCAGTGGGTTCACAGTGGAAAGGGGTTGTTCCCCTGCTCTGAGTGTGGCAAGGAATTCATTCAGTCACCCCCGCCTCCACTGCTGACACACCAGCGAGTTCACGCTAGGGAGAGACTGTTCGCCTGCTCTAAGAGTGAGAAGGATTTCTCCTGGTCATCCAGCCTCGTGAAACATCACCAGGTTCAGTCTGAGGAGAGACCCTTTAAATGTGCAGACTGTGGGAACTGCTATAAGAGCTCAAGTGAATTGATGTGCCATCAATGTGTTCACACTGAAGAGAGACTGTTCAAGTGCTCTCACTGTGGGGCTGGATTCAGGACATCATCTACTCTCACTGTGCACCAGCGAATACACACGGTGGAGAGGCCATTCACTTACAGTTGAGTGTGGGAAGAAATTCACTCGGTCATCCAACTTGATGAAACACCAGCAAGTTCACAAGTAACCGCAGTCATTGGAATTTTTTGTTTGTTTGTTCATGGGATCATGGCATCACTGGCTCAGCCAGTATTAACCATCCATTCTAACTGCCCAGAGGATGGTTAATAGTCAACCACATTGTTATGGGTCAGAATTCACATGTAGGCTGAATCAAGTCAGAAGAAACAAGACTCAATGGCACAAAGGGTTGATTTCTGGTCTCTTATCCTGTTTCTGAAATGATAATGAATAAATTGTACAGCTGATTTAAATGCGAAAGACCAAAATGGGTTTTATTCTGATTGAATATATCCTCCTGTTTTCTCAGTTGTTATTGACAATCTCATTCCCCTCGCACCATAACCTGTTCCAGAGAGTGTTACAGAAAAGAGGGAATGGTCAGCTGCAGTTGGTCACTGGAAGGGTCACTTTGACCCAAAAGGTTAACTCTGATTTCTCTCCATAGATGCTCCAGAACTGCTGAATGTTTCCAGCTGGTTTTGCTTCTGATTTTCAATATTTACAGTATGTAAAAGAAAATTCAATATTCACTGTGTATGTTTGAGAGGTGTGTCATTGATGAGGTTGGTGCATTTTGGAAGTTGAATGTTAGACCACAGATCAGACATGACCCTATTGAATGGCAGTACAGGCTTGGGGGTTGGGGGTGGGGGTGGAACGATCTACTCCTGTCCCTATAAAAGTTGTCCATCTACAGCTTGTCTCAATATTTTCCCTCATTGCTCACTTCACATCCATGTCTAACACACTCCAAGTTGATGCTGGCTGAATAAATCTCCTGTGTTTAAACAAAACTTGCTAATATTCAGTGATCCCTCTCCTGCCGCCTGAGTTTAACTCTTGTCAGAGAATGTTGTCTCTTGTTACTGTGTCAACAGATACAACAGACTGATCCTGGATTCTCATCACCCTGGGATCCACAAAACCCTTTATTTTTCTCTTCCTGTTTCAGTCTGACTCTTTAATTTCTCAGTTTCAGTCTGCTCTCCTTTCAAACTCTTCAACAAACCCATTTGGACAGACTAGATGCAGCTGGAAGTTACGCAGGGAATTGGGAAGTGGGCGGAAGCACGAGGACAGGCAATATCAAAGTAAGCTCCCATTTTAACAACAGAAATTCTCCATGACCCAGCAAGTGGTGAGGGGCCTGAAAGTGTGGGGAGGCAAATTCAATCAGAAATTTGTGAAGCCACTCAGACAGTGACCTATCCATCTGATTTTTAACTCTGATAGACAAAAAGAAAGAGTGCCTTTGACAATCTTGGAGCAATGAAAAATGCTTCACAATCAAGGATTTCAACCTCAAATCTCTGACAATACAGGGACAAAGTCTATCATTTATATCAGTTATCTATCAGCCTCCTCTTTTCTTGAGAAAAGAGTTTTAAGCTGTTCAGTCTTTCATGGTGATTATAACCTTTCCTTTCCTGTAAGATTTGTGACTGAAACTGTATTTTCCTGTTCCCTGTGAGTGATGCCAGCAGCAGAAACAGTCCCTAACCTACAACAGATTCCAATTGGACTATTTGTATTTACAAATGCATTCTCACCCTCAAATACAGTGTGAAATTGTTGTAAAGCAGAAAGAATTAGTAAGAACCCGCAAAAACACAAAGGCAGCATATTAAACTGAGCTACATGAACCTGGTGATTTGTGGGACTGGCATTGGGAAAATGTGACCATGACCACAACTGGTTTGAATTACAGCATCCCTACAGTGCAGAAAGAGGCCATTCAGCTCATTGAGTCTGCAGTGAACCTCTATCCCACTGTACCTCCATAACTCCGAATTTTCCATGGCTCACCTGACCTGTTAACCTGCACATGAAGGCTGATTTAGCATCGCCAATTCACCTCACCTGCACATTTTTGGACTGTCGAAGTATCACAGATTAGATCTAGAGCACAGCTCTAAAGGCACAAAATTGTGGATGAAGGCTCAAAAATACTCACCTCTGGAACGATCTCACTGTTTTTCAAAATAAAATCTAGGGAAACCTGCAGCTACAAAGTTTTCAGATTCTCTCTGGAGGAAGAGAATTCAAAACTTGTGCCACTGACCCAGGGGTGCGCTGACATCCCAGAGGCCTGGGAGCTATCAGAATTATAATAGATTTCGAATAAGGTGGGGATGAGACACAGGGGGTTGGCAGGAGACATTAAATAGCAGAAATGTTAGACCCTTAAGGCCGCAGGGAATGGAATTAGGGCTGGAAAAGAAACTAAGAGACAAATGATGTGCCTGGAGCCAGGTGTGCATTTGACATTGAAACAAGAAAAGAACTGAAAGTAAAGTAGGGGACAGAGTTAACAATCTGAAATTGTTGGTCATACTGGTGAGTGCGGAAAGCTGTAAAGCCTGGGTAGTTCTTTTTCAGCCAACATAAATATAATGGGCCAAGTGGCCTTGACGTGTGCTGTAACTTTTTGATATTTTTATTCTGACATTTAGAGTTCAATTCTGATGAATATTAATAACCTCTCAAATTGGACTGGAGTTTAATAAATATACAAATGTCAAATAAATCAGATTTACTTCAAACACTTCACTGTAGATTGTTGAATTCCTCCCCAAGTGTCTAATATCACCTGAAGCTCAGAAAGGACAATCTTGAGGGAAGATCGTACAGCAGTAACTGAGCTTCAGCCTGGATACATCCTTCAGCGTCACACTAATGGGGACAAATGGCTCTCCGGTCTTTCTCGTCTGACTTCACTGACAGCATAGCCCCAGTGTGGGTTAATCCTGCAGTCTGTAAGAAATGTGTCCCAGCCACTGTGTTCCACGGCTCAGAGGTCCTTGATACGGAACAGAATCCTGTTTACAACTGGGTTTACAGTCAGAGCAAGAACAACAATGAATGCTGGAAATGTGCTTCAAATCAGAGATTAGTGTAAAGCTGTGATCTGTGTCTGACTAGAAGTGAAACTGGCAGGTTTCAGGTTCCCCTACATTGGTAAAGATAAAGCTGTGTTTGGCAAACCTACAACATAGAGATCAAAAGCACATGAGCAGTGGGAGCAGGGATTGAGCAGCCTGTCTCTGCTGAAACCACACAGGATGCACCAGCTGGGAATGAGAGAAGGGTCTTGGTTAGAACATATACTTCACCAAGAGTGTGGATGTGGGGATGGTAGACAAAATGTTAATTTTCATTTTTTTTTTCCAAAAACCACACGTATTTTTTCTGAAGGAAAAGGACAACACAGACTTGTACATTAGAGTGCAGAACTTTGAAATATTAGAAGGAATTGATATCGTAAGATAGATGACTTTCTTGGGTTTAGCAAACTTAAAAACTGATAAATCTTCAGATCCGAATGAGATGAATCCCAGGCTGTGGTGGGAGGCAAGTGAGGAAATATTAGGGGCCTTGGCAGTAATTTTCCAATCTTTTCTGGCCACAGGTGAGGTATCAGAAGACTGGCATCATTTCATTATTTCAAAAAAAATTGGGAAGGGACAGGCAAGAAAATTACAGGCAGTCAGTTTAACCTTAGTGGTGGGGAAGTTATTGAAAAGAATTCTGAGGGACAGAATATATCTGCAATTGGAGAGACATATTAATCAGGGATGATCAGCATTGATTTTTTAAGGGAAGACAGTGTTTGATTGGCAGTATTTGATGTGGTCTACATGGAATTTAGTAAAGCCCTTGATGAGGTCTATAATGGCAGTTTGGTCAAGAAAGTAATAACTTACGGATTCCAAGACAAAATGGCACATTGGTTCCAAAATTGGCTGAGGGGCAGGAAGCGGGGGTGATGATTAAGGGTTGTTTCTGTGAATGGAAGTCTGTTTCTAGTGGCTTTCCATAAGGCTTGATGCTAAGGTCTATGTTGTTTGTGGTGTCCATTAATAATTTGGACTTCAATGATCAAGAAGTCCATGATGACACAAAAATTGGTGGGGCAGTAAAAAAATGAAAATATCTGTGAAATGCAGAATGATATCGATAGACAGGTCAGGTAGGCATGTGACAAATGGAATTCAGCCTAGAAAAGCCTAAGGTAATGCACTCAGTGAATATATATATGTATATATATATATGTACATGTATGTAATGTATGGTAGGACCCTGGAAAGTACTGAAGATCAGAGGGACCTTGGTGAGTATATCCACAGATCCCTGAAGGTAGGGCAGGTAGGTAAAGTAGTTATGAAGGCATGTAGGCTACTTCCCTTTATTAGCCAAAGCAAAGAATACAAGAACAAGCTGGTTACACCAGAACCACATAAAACACTGGTTAGACCACAACTGAACTGCTCTGTGCAATTCTGGACACCACATTATAGAAAGGATGTGATTGCATTAAAGAGGATGCCAAGGAGATTTACCTGGATAATGCCTGGGCTGTAGGGTTTATGAGGAAAAAATACATTGGCTGGAGTTGTATCAGAGATAAAAGGTACTGCAGATGCTGGAGAATTTGAGATAACAAGCATGGGGCTGGATGAGTTGTTTCATTACATCAGTGAAGGTTGAGAGAGGACCTGATAGAGGTGTATAAGATCATGAAAGGCATAAATAGGATGGATAGGAAGGCACTTTATCTATTTGTACAGAGATCAATAGCCACAGAGCGATTTAAGGTAAGAGGTTGACTTGGATGTTAGTAAAGCCTTTGACAAGATTCCACATGGTAAACAAATTAGTAAAGTTAGATCACATGAGATTTGGGGTGAGCTTGTCAATTGAAAACAAAATTTGCTAAACCACAGAAGAGAGTAATGATGGAGAGTTATTTATCGGATTGGAGAACTTTGACCAGTGGTGTTCCTTAGGGATCGGTGGGTCCATTTTTGTTTGTCATTTATATAAATGATTTAGATGAGAATATAGGAGGCATGGTTAGTAAGTTTGCAGATCACACCAAGATTAATGGTATAGTGGACAGTGAAGAAAGTTATCTAAGATTACAAAGAGATCTTGATCAATTGGGTCAATGGGTTGAAGGGTGGCAAATAGAGTTTAATTAGGTAAAACAAAGACAAGACTTATACATTTAAACGTCAGGCATTGGGCAGTGTTGTAGAATAGAGAGACCTCGACATTCAGGTATATAATTCTTTGAAGTTTGCATCACTATAGATAAGGTGGTTAAGAAGGCATTTAGCATGCTTGCTTTCATTGTTCAGACCACTGAATATAGGAGTTGAGACATTATGTTGAGATCATACAGGATGTTGGCGAGGCCTCTTCTTGAGTACAGTGTCCAGTTCTGGTTGCCCTGTTATAGGAAGGGTATTATTAAAGTTTTTGAGAAGATTTGTAACTTGGGTTGTGGATAAGGTTGTAGATATTTCATCACCCTGCTAGGTAACATCGTCTGTGTGCCTCCAGTGAAGCACTGGTGTTCTGCCCCACTTGTTATTTATGCATCTTGGTTTGCTGGTGTGGTTGGCATTACTTCCGATTCTGTTTTTCAGTGTTTGTATATCAGGTCCAGTTCAATGTGTTGATGGAGTTCCGGTTGGAATGCCAGGCCTCCAGGAATTTCCTGGCATGTTTCTGTTTGGCTCGTGCTATTATGAATGTGTTGTCCCAGTTGAATTTATGTCCTTCTTTGTCCATGTGTATTGAGACCACTGAGAATTGGTCGTGTCTCTTGGTGGCTAGTTGGTGCTCATGTATCCTTATTGTCAGTTCTCTTCCAGTTTGGCCTACATAACGTTTTTCACAGTCCTTGCATGGTATTTTGAATATTATGTTCGTTTTATTGGTTGTGGGTATGGGATCCTTTACATTCGTCAGTCGCTGTTGCAGGGTGGTTGCTGGTTTGTGGGGATTTCAAGACTAGGGGGATATATTTTAAAGGTGATACTATTTTTTCTGAAGGAGACTCGTCTGAGACTTTATCACTTTCTAATGATGTGTAACCTGATGTAAAGACTGTCTGCAGGACGTGTCTTTTATTCTTACTCTGATATCATTTCCCAACTTGCCCACCTTCCATTCACTTGTCCTATCCAGAGGTTGCTGTCAAAAACCAACCATTCTGAAGAAGGGTCTAGACCTGAAACGTCAGCTTTCCTGCTCCTCTGATGCTGCTTGGCCTGCTGTGTTCATCCAGCTCTACACCTTGTTATCTCACATTCACTGTGTGGACAGTTTCATTTGACAATGTTTGCTTTTAATTTCAAAAGCTTTATAAAAAGCTTGACACCATCCAACACAAAACAAGCCTCTCGATTCACACCCCAACTACCTCAGAGTCATAGAGTATCATAGAGTAATACAGCAACCATAGAGTAATACAGAAGCAGTCCCTTTGGTCCAACCGTTCATGCCAACAATGATACCACACTACACTAGTTCCACCTGCCTACACTTGGCCCATATTCGTCCAAACATTTCCGATTCATGCACTTATCCAAATGTCACGTAAAATGTTGTAATGGTATCCATATTCACCACTTCATCTGGAAGTTCATTCCATACACGAAACGCTGTAAAAAAATTGCCTCTCATGAATTTCATAAATCTTTCTCCTCTCACCTTAAAATATTTCCAAGGATAAATATCAATTTATTCAAATCATCTCAACTTTCCAGACTTTAACTAGAATTGAGATGGATACTAGATTGGAAGGTTCTCCTGAATTACATCTAAAATGAGTTCTTCCAGTTCGTTCATCACCCTGAACAATATATTATTTTCTTTTTTAATTGGAAGGTCCTTGATGGATATAAACTTGCAGGGTTAATGGGATAGAACAAGGACTGACACTTGCCTTTTCATCAGAGCCAGCATGACGTCAGAGGGGTGAATGCACTGCTCTCCCACAATAACTTTATCATCCAAAGAAAACAGGATCAGCTGCTCCAGTGTCTCCAGCCAAGTGAAATCCTGAATTCCTGATGACATTCCCATAATTCCTGTCTTAATGTCTTTTTGCAAAGACCTGGCCCATATTTGACCACTTTTCTACAGCAATAAAACTGAAAAGCAGGAACACTCCATTGGGAGCACTGTCAACATTTGTCATCTCCATTTGCAGAAAGGAAATAGAGGCACTGTGAACCCAAGTGACACGTTTTCCAAATATATTATCAGAACTGGGAACATGTAACCCTCAGGAATGGCTGGGGAACTTTTCTCTAAAAAGCGAAAGCTGGAGGGTAGCCTGATGGAAGTCTTTAAAATAATGAAGGGCTTCAATAATCCAATAGGGATTTCATGAGAAACCTCTTTACCCAGTGAGAGGTCAGAATATGGAACTCACTCCCTCTGCAAGTGGTTGAAGTAAAGAGTAGATATATATTTAAGGAGAAGCTGATGCATACATGATGGAGAAAGGAGTAGAATGATCTGCTGATGGGGAGATGAAGAGAGGAGAATCATAGAATCCTCACAGCATGGAAACAGGCCCTTCAGCCCAACAAGTCCACACCAACCCTCAGAGCATCCCCTATAGCCCACCTAATCTACACATCCTGAACACTATGGGCAATTTAGCACGGCCAATCCATGTAGACTGCATATCTCTGAACCATGGGAGGAAACCGGAGCACCCGGAGGAAACCCACGCAGATATGGGGAGAATGTGCAAACTCCACACAGACAGTCGCCCAAGGGTGGAATCAAACTCAGGCATTGTGCGGCAGCAATGCTAACCACTGAGCCACCATGCTTCTTCCAGCTGAGAAGATGGTAGAACTAGAATCAAAGAAAAATTTCAGAGGTTTCATGTCTTCCATTTCTCTGGAAAATGAGATAACAAAAGAAATAAATATCAGTTGACGGAGAAATTCAGAAGAGGCAAACATTTCTCTGCGTTAAGTACTAAACATCCACCTGCTAAAGGATTTTCCAAACTCCATCACCATCGGTTCAGGATGGGAATATACAACATGATTAGAGGTACAAAATGTATTAATTACAAGGTTATGTCATACAGAAAAGGGTTAAGAGATTTGATAGATGTGTGCCAAGCTTAGGACGCCTTTTCCATGTGCCAGTCTTGTTCTTCCAAAGATTAGTTGGATAGCAGAAGCTTAAAATGCAGGAAGGAGAAAATATTAAAGCGTACAATCGATCGTCAACAAGAAGTGAATTCAATGGCGGGTTGAATACCCAACATTCTCCGTGGTGCTGAGGGTCCTCCATCCACACCATGGGAAAGTGGAACGCATGCGCAGTGCCGCTTTATCTCCGCAGTGGAAGCGATGGCAAGGGGGAGAGAGGCTGTTTTCCAGACTGCAAGGTCGGGGAACCGGAGGAAGGGATGGAGGCGGAGAATGGATTGGGAGGGTTTATAAAGCCTTCCAGCGAAAGACAAGCAGCTTCAAATAGAAGCTGCAGGTTAGTTCTTTGCAGTTTCGGGTCTTCTCCCCGGGAATGCGCCGAGGTGAACAGACGCCATTTTGGCCGGTGATCTGGGCGCATGCGCCGACCGACAATTTACGTCACTGTAAGGGCGGGCTTGAGGGTGCATCCTGCAGATGTTGGAAATCTGAGCCCAAAACAGACAGTGGTGGAGGAACTCAGTTGGTCTGGCAGCATCTGTGCAGAGTGAAAAACAGAGTTAACGGTTCCAGGCCAATGTGCATCATCTTCAGAACCTAGTGCATGGGAGGTGCAGTGTCCTGGGTGATAGCTTTTTCAGCAGCTTTACACACAGGTGATATTTGAAACAAACAACAGTCTATTTTAATCCTAGGATTTCTCTGCACAGCCTATTTTTTAAGATTAACCTGTTCTGACGTAATATGACACACCATTGGAGCAGGTGGGACTTTTAAGAATCTAGGCTTTCTTAGCCAGAGTAGAGTTCCTTAGGGTAGAGTCCTTGACCCAACCATCTTCAGCTGTTTCATCAATGATTTTCCCTTCAGAAGTGAAGATAATGACTGATGATTGCATCATTTGTGACTATTCAGATACTAAAGTAGCACATATCTGTATGTAGCAAGACCTGGATGGCATCCAAAATCAGCCTGATAAGTGGAAAGTAACATGCATGTCACATAAGTGCCTTGCATTGACCATCTTTAACAAGAGAGAATTGGAATATTACTCCTTGATATTCAATGGCATTACCATTGTTGAACCTATCACCGTCCTGGAGGTTACCATCGACCAGAAACTGAACTAGACTAACAATATAAAAATGGTCACTGCAAGAGCAGGGCAGAGGCTGGAAATTTTGCAGCGAGCCACTCACCTCCGAACTACCCAAAATCTGTCCACCATTTACAAGACATAAATCAGGTGTGATATGGAATGCTGTTCCGTTGCCTGGGTGAGTGCAGCCTTAACAACACTCAAGAAGCTTGACATCATCTGGGACAAAGTCTGTGTCCATCACTGCTAACATTCACTTATTTCACCAAGGATGCACAGTGGCAGCAAAGGGTTATCATCTCTCTTGTGTGATCTCCCTCTGGATGGGGAGCTTGTGGTGTCCACCAGTGGACTAGGTACCTCCCACCACAAGATGGCACCTCAGGGTACACAATGTCTTACAAACACTGGGAACACCAACTTGGGTTAGGCAGGAATGTTCCTTCTGGTTTTAGTAGTGGTTTTTGCATCTTTTAGTATAAATAATATGTTTGGGGGTTGGGGCATGTGCAACAGAGGAAAATCGTTTCTCAGAAATTGAATTTGTTTGTTCTGAGATTTTATCCTGTACTGAGAGTGATGTTTGTAAATCATTTCACAGAGTAATAGAAAGAAAGACATTGAAGATGGGAGAGTCAAACCAAACACAATATCAAGATCCAACGGAGTCACTCAGTTCATCAGCACCTGAAGGGAACATGTTTATCTGGTATGTCTGTGGGAAAAGATTTCAATATCAGTGTGAGTGGTAAAGCGGCAACACGCAGACTCATGCACCTGAGCATGAACGTTCCAGAGATCTAACTGCAGGAATTATTTAACATTATCCAGTTAACATTCTGGAAAAAAACCCCACAGAGCAGAGAAACTGTACACACTTTGTGTTTATGAACAAGGATTCAACAGATCATCCATCCTGGAGAGATGCCAGGAAATCAGCATCATGGAAAAACCGTGGAAATGTGTGGATTGCGGGAAGGGCTACAAATACCCAGGCCAACTGGAAGCTCATCGTCGCAGTCACTCTGGGGAGAGACCGTTCACCTGCTCCACGTGTGGGAAGGGATTTGCTCGGTCATCAAGCCTCGTGTCACACCAGTGGGTTCACACTGACAAGAGACCTTTTAAATGCTCTGACTGTGGTAAAAGCTTTAAGAGTTCGAAAGGTCTAATTCAACACCGACCTGTTCACACAAGGGAAAAGTCATTCAGCTGTTCCACATGTGGGAAGGAATTCACTTGGGGATCCAGCCTAATGTCACACAAACGCTTTCACCATGGGGAGAGAGCCTTCATCTGCTCTGTGTGTGGGAAGGGATACACTTCACGGTCCAGCCTAATGTCACACAATCGAGTTCACACTGGAGAGAGACCATTCATCTGCTGTGTGTGTGGGAGGGGATTCACTTCATCATCCATTCTAATGTCACACAGTCGTGTTCACACGGAAGAGAGACCTTTTACCTGCTCTGTATGTGGGAGGGGATTTACGTCATCATCCAGCTTAATATCACACAGTCGAGTTCACACTGGAGAGAGACCTTTTACTTGCTCTGTGTGTGGGAGGGGATTCACATCATCATCCAGCCTAAGGTCACATAAGTCATCTCATACTGGAGAGAGACCGTTCATCTGCTCTCAGTGTGGGAAGAGCTTCAGTCAGTTATCCAGCCTCACCAAACATCAACGCATTCACAATGGGGACAAGCCATTCACCTGCTCCATTTGTGGGAAGGGATTCACTTGTTTGTCCCACCTTACTTATCACAGGCGTGTTCACACTGGAGAGAGACCATTTGTCTGCTCTGTGTGTGGGAAGGGATTTATTAAATCAGCACAGCTTCTGATACACCAGCGTAGTCACACTAGAGAGAGACCATACACCTGCACTGAGTGTGGGAAGGGATTCACACGGTCATCTGTGCTCAGTGAGCACCAGCGTATTCACACTGGGGAGAAGCCTTTTACCTGCTCTGTGTGTGGGAAGGGATTCACTCGGTCCTCCAATCTCAGCAGACACGGGCTTATTCACACTGATGAGAGACCATTTAAATGCTCTGACTGTGAGAAGAGCTTTAGAAGTAGCAATGATTTGATGAAACACCAGCAAACCCATTCTGGGGAGAGGCCATTCACCTGCCCTGTGTGCGGCAAGGGATTCAATGATTCATCCACACGTCTGAGACACCAGCGAGGTCACATGTGATTGTATTCTGCAGTTGTTACACCCAGGACTGAACCATGCTCATTCTGACATCTGGGGTTTACTTCTGTGGATGTGAGTAATCTCTTTAACTGCACTGGTCTTTAATTGTCCAAGTATCAATCACATCAGATCCACAGAGTTTGTGTCCCTGATTTCTCTCCGATTAGAAGAGGCTGACAGATGTCCTGTTACTGACCTGTTCTTGGGCCTTTCCTTCATTGTTAGTGCAAGGCTTGAATTTACAAAATGACTTTCCCACATCCAGGATGTCCTAATGTCATTATGATGTGTAGTCAATGTTGTAGGAGATACAGCAGCTAAATAGTGTGCAGCAAACTCTCATAAACAGAAAGAAGATGGCTGCAAATCCTCAGCTCATCAGACTGCATCTGTGGGGAGCAAAACAGAATTCACAACAGAAACATGGCTATGACACACACACTGTTTAATAATGATCATTGAGGGATGTATATTGAGCAGTAAACCTGAGAGACGTACTGTGGTGTTTGAAATAACTTCATGGGATCTTTTAAGTCCACCTGTGAGGGCAGATGTGACTACAGTTAAAGATTCCCTCTGAAAGACAGCGTCTCTGACAGCGCAGTGCTCCCTCAGTCCTGCATCAGAATATCAACTGAGATTTTATGGTGAAGACTTTGGGAGTTTGAACTCACGACATCCTAACTCAAAGATAAGGTTGTAAACACTGAACATTGTGACAAGGTCATTACTCTAGATTATTTTGATTGGACACTTTTGCATGACAGAATTGTTATGGTGTAGAAGGAGACCATTCAGCCCATCATATTAGCACTGAATTTTTGAGCATTCTAGTTCTCATGGACATGTTCACCCATTGCGCTCTTGGTCAAAGCCAAGTGGACTGTGGGTGTGTTTTAAACATGGTATAGTGCTTTCCAGAGCAACATGAGAGCTGATTCTGCAGCAGGCATTATGGAACTTTTTATGCTGCTGTTCTGAAGAAGAGTCACTAGACCTGAAACGTTAACTCTGTATTTTCCTTCACAGATGCTGCCAGACCTGCTGAACTTTCCCAGCAACTTTGTTTTTGTTCCTGATTTACAGCATCCACAGTTCTTTCGGTTTGTTTTTTAAGAACAAATGATAAACAGTTCAGGTGTTTTCTGGATTTCCAAAGGGTTTATTTTGGGGAATAATTATTTACAGATTTTAAAAACAATGAGTTTGGTTAATGTTAACAAAGAACAATTCCAGACACAATTGACTCGGATACTGCAAAGTCATCAATGCCACATCAACATTAATAAACACATTATGTTAATGTGTTTCAGAATCAGACGGGAATGTTTGTATTCTGTTCGAAAGGTATTGTGAGCATTGGACAGTCATTGTCCTTCAGGGGTTCATGAGGGTAACTATAATGGAATGTGCAAAATCGCATGAAAAGAAGTGATTAAGAGTGGGAGACAGAGTTAAGGAAAAACATACGGCACCAAATGGGAATTTGAACAAGTCACCTTGGATGTGATTCAGTAGAATAAAGCATCATGTTACCGATGGACATTCGAGTGAAAGTATAGAAGAGACTAACATATTGACAGTTTCTCTTAGAGATGTTTGTATCCTTCTCTATGAACTTTTAAAGATAACTGTATTTCATAGTCCAGTCACTGCCTGAGATATTAGGAGTGTCAGGGGAGAGAAGCAAAGATCTTCAGAATGAATTTCAGTAGAATGTCACCATATTCTAAATACTTACATTTAGATTGTACTTAAATAGCCAAGGTGGAGGAAGCCATTTTGAGATTATCATTTAACTGAAGACATCATCCTGCAATTAACCAAATGTATTAATTAGTCTCTAGCCAGAAATAGATGATTGATTAAACAGTGAGCCTTACATATTTGACCCAGTGACAGTAAAGGAAAGGGGATAGATTTCCAAGTCAGTATGGATTGTGACTTGGAGGAGACTTGCAGCAAGTGGTGTTCCTATGTGTCTGCTGCCTTTGTCATTCTAGGTGGTAGCGGTCATGGATTTGGAATGTGCTGTCTTGGGAGCCTTGGTCAGTTGCTGTGGTCATCCTGTAGATGGTATATACTGCTCATACTGGGGATCCAGAAGGTGCGTTACTGACTGTCAAGTTTCCAGCTTCCTACAAACATATGAATTAGGAGAAGATACAGTGAGCCTATTCTGTCAATCAAGAAGTTTTTTGTCCATCTGCTTGTTCTCCAATTCTACATTCCCATTGCTGAAGTAAAATCCCTACCTCTGCCTTAAAAATATTCACTGATTCCACTTCCACCACCTTCTGAGACAGAGAATCCCTAAGTCACTCAATTGTCTGATATAAAGAGTTCTCCTCCCTCTGTGCCCTGAAAGGGCAACTCCTAATTCTAAAACTGTATCCTCTAGTTCTGGACTCACCCACAAGAGGAAACAACAGGCACAATTTTACACAAAATCGGCCAGGTGTCAATTTCTGTGAATTTTGTGGAATGTTTCTCTCTGTAAGCTAATGCTGTTCAACTCATTAAAAATGCACCACAAGCCTCTAATGTGCTGTGTGTGCTCTTACCAGTGACAGAGGAGTTTGACACTGCTAGGATTGTCTGGGATTTTGGCCACCAACTCTGTATTTAAAGCCAAGTTGTGCATCAGGTCAATCGCTGCCAGCCAAGAAGAGCCCATCACAGTATATGTAGTGAGAGAAAAAAGTATAGGAAATTTTGTGAGGGCACCTAGATGGCATAGGTGACACTTCAGTGTAAATAGAAACTCACATCTGTAAATACATTGCCACTTTCTATCATTACTTGTCAGTTTGATTGTTGGAGTAATGACAGATAAAAAGAATCAGACTACCTGCCCTTCTCACCATACTGTGTCAGACCCCTGTCTCTGGGAAGGCTTCTCTTTCCCCAGTGTAGCATTAGAACTTGTCATTGTTCAGTGTTGGAACATCACACGTTGGAAACAGTTGAAACCGTTAACTTGAACAACCGGAAAAGCAAAGAAAACAAAAAAAGCAACAGAAGTTGTATTCACTTCTTGGAGAAAACAGGGACTCCTTGTCTTTAGAGTTTCTATCCCTCTAGTTATACTGCTCCCAGCACTATCACATTCCCACTTCCTTCCCCATTTGAATGGCTCCCTGTACAAAGATGCTGGTACATGAGAGAGAAGCAGCATGGCCAGCTGATCAGATTGTCTCAATCTTAGTGATGAAGAAGTCCACATCCTTGCATTTGCTATTGAAGGTGAGGTTGGAGGAGAGGGAGAAACTAACAAGATGTTAAAAAAGCCTTAACAACACTTGAATACAAAGCTGGTGTAGCTGTTTTTCAGCCAGAACATTAACCCCTAAAATTGGGCTAAAGATTTTTACCATCAGCAGAAAGAGGCCCAAAATGAAAATGTTTAGTCCTGGCTGTGATGTACAGAAAATGTCAGTCACTCCAGTCATTCATGAAACTGCTGGTGACTCAGCAAGTGGGATGACAGAGTGAATCAATTTCCACTCTCCAAGCAGGTAAATGGCCTGCTGGTGTCTGAGCTGGTTGGCTGACTGAGTGAATCCTTTCCCACATTCAGAGCAGGTGAGCTGGTGCTTCAGCAGAGCAGATGAATTAGTGAATCCCTTTTCAGACTCAGGGGAGATGAACAGTCTGTTCACAGAGTGAAGTCACTGGTGTGTCAGCAAATTGGATGAAGTAGTAAATCTCCTCCTACACTCAGAGCAGGAGAATGGCCTCTCTCCGGTGTGAACTCACTGATGTACAGTGAGGTCAGATGATCGCTTGAACCCGTTGCCACAGTGAAAGCATGAAAACGGTCTCTTAGAGTGACTGGACTATCATTTCTCCAGATCATTTGTGGAATTTCCTGCAACTCGGACATTTAAAATGCCTGTCCTCAGTGTGAACCCGCTGGTGTTTTTAAAGGATAGATGACTGAGCAAATCCTTTCCCACACTTGGGGTAAGTGAATGGTTTCTCCCCAGTGTGAACTCACTGGTAATCCAGCAGGTCAGATGAATTAGTGAATCCATTGCCACAATCAGAGCAGGTGAATAGTCTCTTCGTAGAATGAATTTGCCAGTGTATCCACCGGCTGAATGATGCAGGAAATCCCTTCCCACACTCAGGACAGGAGCATGAAGCATGGCCTCTCTCCAGTGTGAACTTGCTGGGGTACAGTGAGATCAGACACCATGAGAGCACACAAAGGGTCTTTCATCAGAGTGAATGTGTTGATATAGCATCAATACCCTAGAACATTTGTAGAACTTCCTGCATTTATTTAATATATTTAAAAGGGACTCCTTTTAAAGATATATAAAATATTTAAGATAGATAAGATATTTAAAAGGCCTGTTCTCGGTGTGACCACGCTGATGTGTCAGCAGGTGTGATAACTGAGGAAATCCCTTTCCACACTCAGAACAAGTGAACGGCATCTCTCCAGTGTGACTGCATCAATGAATTTCCAAATCAGATGGGCATTTGAATCCTTCTGGACAATCCATACATTTCCATGGTTTCTCCATGGCATGAGTATCCTTAAGTCTCTCTTGGTTCGATGATTAATTCTCCACACAGAGAACACCTGTTCATTTCTGTATGAGAGATAGTAGGAACTGTCGATGCTGGAGAATCTGAGATAACAAGGTGTGGAGCTGGATGAACACAGTACATTAGGCAGCATCAAAGGAACAGGAAAGCTGACGTTTTGGGTCTGGACCCTTCTTCAGAAATGGGGAAGGGAAAGGGGACTCTGAAATAAATAGAGAGAGGGGGAGGCGAAGATGGAAGGTGGATAAAGGAGCCGATAGGTGGAGAGAAGATGGACAGGTCAAGGAGGCGGGGATGGAGCCAGATAAGGTGAGTGTACGTAGGGATTTGGGGATGGGGGTTGGTCAATTGAGGGAAAATGGACGGGTCAAGGAGGCGGGAATGAGGCTAGTAGGTAGGAAGTGGGGGTGGGGGTTGGTCAGTGAGGTGGGAGGAGCGGATAGATGGGAGAAAAGACTGAAAGGTCAAGGAGGCAGGGAATGAGCTGGGCTGGTTTTGGGATGAGGTTGGGGGTGGGGAGATTTTGAAGCTTGTGAAGTCGACGCTGAGACCATTGGGCTGCAGGGTTCCCAAGCAAAATATGAGGTGCTGTTCCTGCAGCCTTTGGGTGGCCTCGTTGTGGCACTGGAGGAGGCCTAGGATGGACATGACAGGAGAGGGAGGGGGAGTTGAAGTGGTTCGCAACTGGGAGGTGCAGTCTTTTGTCACGAACCAAGTGTAGGTGTTCCACAAAGCGGTCTCCAAGCCTCTGCTTGGTTTCCCCGATGTAGAGGAGGCCACATCAGGAACAGCTGATACAATATACTACATTAGCAGTTTTGCAGGTGAACATCTGTTTAACGTGGAAGGTTTTCTTGGGGCCTGGGATGGGAGTGAGGGGGGAGGTGTAGGGGCAGGTGTAGCACTTCCTGCAGTTGCAGGGAAAAGTGCCAGGGGTGGTGGGGCTAGTGGGGAGTGTGGAGTGGATGAGGGAGTCCTGGAGGCAGCGGTCCCCCCAGAAAGCAGATAAGGGTGGGGAGGGAAAAATGTCCTTGGTAGTGGGGTCAGATTGCAGGTGGCGGAAGTAGCGGAGGATGATGCATTGGATCTGGAGGTTGGTGAGGACGAGAGGGATTCTTTCTTTGTTGTTATTGTGGGGAGGGGGTGTGAGGTATGAGTTGCAGGAAATGCGGGAGATGTGGTCGAGGATGTTTTCGAGGAAATTGTGGTCCTTGAAAAACAAGGACATCTGCTTCATTTTTCTATGCTGTGAGTCATGTGACATTTTCTTCAGGCTGGAACTGCCTTGAGGACTTTCGCCGTTGGTGCTCTACAAACAGAGTGTGTGCCTTTGTATTTTCTCCAGTTGTTCCGGTGTTTGAAATCTTTTCCTACATTCACAGCAGAGAAAGGTTTCTCCTTTCACATTTCCAGGTGGATGATATCCAGGTCCTGAGTGACGTTGCCATTGTGTTTGTTAAGGGCTTTGTTTCTGTGAATCCTTCTTTCCTCACACCCTGTAAATAGAGTATGCGGAAGGGCTCACCCCTGTCAATGCAAGGTCAGAAGTCACATGACATCAGGTTATAGTTCAGCAGGTTTATTTGAAATCACAAGAGTGGGTTAAAGAAAGAAAACCCCAAATCCCATTTTTAAATAAAGAAACAATTTATTTATTTAACCCTAACAACGAACACGTTAACAGAATCACTAACAAACCAAACCATTCCCCCCTAAGTACTATCTACTCCCTAACTGGTGTAAATTCTACCAGACTGCTGTTCAAATAAATATAATTCTCACTGTTATAAACCCAATTAATAAGACAATGATAAATTAAAACTTCATTTCTCAAGTTTGCACAGACTGTCTACTGGAAGACTTTGCCTTCTCCAGCCTTTCTTCTGTCGATCTCAGGTCACAATATCTTCCTTCTGCTGTCAGGGATGTTTCTGTCTGTAATTGCTTCTGTGAGGACTTTTAGCTAGAAATGCCATGGTACCGTTTTAGTTAGATGGTGCTTTCTCTGAGAGCTAAAAGGTATGGTTACTTGGCAGTTGGCTCTCCCTGATTTTTCAAATGCCCTCATCTTTATAGCCGTGATGACACAACAATATTTCTTAAGTAGGATCGGTTCGATGTTGTCACCACCATCAAATTTAAATTTAATAGGTTTTTAGTATCTAAGGGCTTGGTTTAAATTGATTGGCTAAATTTGAAAAGATTTATTGTCTTAATAAAAATGCTGCTTGGCTGTTCAATACAAAATGTCTCCATTCAGGTACTCTCTGTGTGCACCTGCACTTCAAGCTGCTGGTCAGACATCCATTTTAACTCTAAGCTCTGGAAAAAAGCACCATCTTTTAAAGGGGCAACACACTGCTTTCCCCCACTTTTTTTTTTAAACTAACAAACTCTAATTTCATTTCTTCCAATTCATGACTACTCTGTACAACTTTATAACATTTGGGTTCTGTCACATTGCAGATTGTAAAAGATTAATAATCTGATTGTTATTGCATTAATAATCCAGATTCAAATCAATTAATAATGTTATTAACATCCCACCTGCTACCCTTTCCCCCAGTGATCAGCAATTCTCAGACCACCCCCCCCCCCCCAAAAACAATCTTTATTTTTGGTTGACACAGATTCTGAGGCATTAAGAAGAGTCAAAAAGTTGGAAAGCAGTGATATAATACAATCCCTTTCTAGACTTTAAATGCACTGATCCAATTTCTCACCTCTTTATTCACTGTTACTTGTTCTATCTCCCTGAGAGAAATTATTATTATTCGTGGTTATTAGATGTCTTTGTAGTTTTTGATTTGCTATTGACATCTATTTTGCTCCATTCCTCATCCTGCAACTCTCACGTGTGATGCTTTCACACTACACAGTACAGGAAAGTGGTTCTGGAAAGGGCAGATCAGACCAAAGAGTTTTGAACTGAGGCACTGGTTATAATCAATCAGCTGTAATGGGCAATTCATGTCATCTGCATGCTTGACACAGTACTTCCAAAACAAGCTCCTTAATTTGAGTGTGTATCATCAAGGAAAGAAATTTCCAGGTTGGCAGAGAAATGTGTTCAGGATGTTCAAATTATCTGTGAAAAAAAATGCAATATCCCCATTCACTTGTGGCAATCTTTGGCCCAATACCATCTAATTTGGAGAAGAAGCATCTGTGAAGAAGTCAACTATTTTTAGCAAATCCGACAGGCCTGGATGAAGAACTAAGGTTATCAGTGGAAGAAGCATGTGAAATCTAATCACCACACACGCTCACTTCAACAAATATCACCTGACCCACATGTGGTTGTCAATCCAGCATCAAACCATTTAATAACCTGAGGACCCGCAACATTGGAGAGCGAGAAATGCATCCTTGGATCCATGGTGACTGCTAAAGAAGAAGAGTGTGATTTTAAAGAAGATACTGTTAGAACAGGGTTAACATTCAGTACACATTATTCTGGATGCTGTGAATATACTTCTCAGACTAAAAGTATAAATCACTATCCTGTATACTCTGTGCTCCTCATCGAGCCCCCTGCCAAAAGCTGTCACCCAGGTCTCTAAGTCTTTCTGCCTGATATCAGAAAGCTGGTTTTCTATAGTGAGGGGTAGATGTCTTAGTAATATCCAGTGACAACCCACATGTCCTGTGGAATGATCAGCTTAAGAAGCTCAAAAAAACCGGAAGAACTATGGATGCTGTAAATCAGAAACATAAGAACTAGGAGCAGGAGTAGGCCGTCCGGCCCTTCAAGCCTGCTCCGCCATTCAATAAGATCATGGCTGATCTTTTTGTGGACTCAGATCCACTTACCCGCACTCTCACCATATCCCTTAATTCCTTTATTGTTCAAAAAAAATCTACCTTAGCTTTAAAAATGTTTACTGAAGTAGCATCAACTACTTCACTGGGCAAGGAATTCCATAGATTTACAACCCTCTGGGTGAAGAAGTTCCTTCTCAATTCAGTCCTAAATCTGCTCCCTCTAGTCTTGATGCTATGCCCTCTTGTCCCAGCTTCACCTGCCAGTGGAAACATCCTCTCTACATCTATCTTATCTATTCCCTTCATAATTTTATATGTTTCTATAAGATCCCCCCTCAATCTTCTGAATTCCAATGAATATAATCCCAATCTACTCAGTCTCTCCTCATAAGCCAACCCCCTCAACTCCGGAATCAACCTAGTGAACCTTCTCTGCACCCCCTCCAGTGCCAGTACATCCTTTTCAAGTAAGGAGACCAAAACTGCACACAGTACTCCAGGTGTGGCCTCACCAGCACCTTGTACAGCTGCAACATAACCTCTCTGCTTTTAAACTTAATCCCTTTAGCAATGAAGGAGAAAATTCCATTTGCCTTCCTAATTACTTGTTGTACCTGCAGACCAACCTTCTGTGATTCATGCACAGGACACCCAGGTCCCTCTGTGTAGCAGTATGCTGCAACCTTTTACCATTCAAGTAATAATCCTTTTTACTATTACTCCTACCAAAATGTATGACTTCACATTTATTTACATTGTATTCCATCTGCCAGACCTTTGCCCACTCACTCCATGTATCTATGTTCCTCTGCAAGGTTTCACAGTCCTCTGCACACTTTGCTCTGCCACTCATCTTAATGTCATCTGCAAACTTTGACACCCTACATGTGGTCACCAACTCCAAATCATCAATATAAATTGTAAATAATTGCGGTCCCAACACCGATCCCTGAGGCACACCACCAGTCACTGATTGCCAGCCAGAATAGCACTCATTTATCCCCACTCTTTGCTTCCTGTTAGTCAACCAATCCTCTATCCATGCTAATACTTTACCCCTAACGCCATGCATCCTTATCTTATGCAGCAGCCTCTTGTGTGGAACCTTGTCGAAGGCCTTTTGGAAATCTAGGTACACCACATCCATTGGGTCCCCATTGTCCACCTTGCTCGTAATGTCTTCATAGTATTCCAAAAGATTTGTCAAGCATGACCTGCCCTTCATGAACTCATGCTGCATCTGCCCAACAGGACAAAAACAGATACTGCAGGAAAAGCTCAGCAGGTCTGGCAGCATCTGTGGAGAAATGGCAAAATTAACATTTCCAGTCCGGTGACCCTTGCTCAGAAGTCCAATGTCCGCACTGAGATAATAGGGGAGCTGTGATTGGCTTGAGGACCAGAATACATCCGATGCTCCACCATTGGTCAATTTACAGAATTATGTTGATTTGGGAGTGGAAATGGAAACAATGTGGTGCTGGAGGCCCTTATGTAAGAAATGGCTGACCAATAAAAACAGCAGTAGACAAACAGGAGGCTGGAAAACACAGCAAGCTTCAGGACTTCAGGACCTTTGCTCCTTTCCTCCAGATGCTGCCGGGCTTGCTGTGATTTGCAGATAGAAATCTCAAAACAAACATCATGTGAGGATAGTGACTTAATTAACTGGGATTTAAATAACCGTAAATGGAGAACTGACTGTCTGTCCTGTCTGTGGCAAAGATTTTACATCAAGTTAACTGGAAAAACAGTGAGACACACCCTCCCAACCCCATGTAAGAGTCTTCCAGTGAACTAATTGTTGAAATAGCTTCAATCAGTCACACAACCTTAGATACACATTTGTGTGTGTGTGTGTGTGTGTGTGTGTGGCTTGAGTTGATTTTGAACTTTCACACACAAGAGCATCTTCAATATGGAGAAACCATGGAAGTGAGGACTGTGGTAAGGGATTCCATTCCTTGTCAACACTGAAATTTCATTGATGCGGTCACAGGGAAAGCCATTCACCTGCTCGGAATGTGGGAAGGGATTCTCTGACTTGTCTGCACTCCAGAAACACCAGCGCGGTGGCACTGGAGTGAGGTCATTCACCTGCTCTGAGTGTGGGAAGAAATTCAGTGAATATTTCACCCTGTTGAGTCACCAATGAGTTCACACTGGCAAGAGCCCATCTACTTGCTTCGACTGTTGAAAGGTATTCACTCAGTTATCTTGTCTGCAGATGCACCAGCAAGTTCACACTGGGAAGAAGCCATTTACCTGTTCTAATTGTGGAAAATAATTTACTCAGTCATCAAGCCTGCTGAGATACCAGCAAATTCACACTGGGAAGAAACCATTCGAATGGTCCAAGTGTGAGAAGCAATTCAGAGATTTATCTGGCCTACAGAAACACCAGTGAGTTCATACTGGGGAGAGGCCATTCATCATGTTCTGAGTGTAGGAAGTGATTCACTCGGTCACCAAATCTGCGAAAACATGAACAAATTCACAGGTGAATACAGGAATTGGATCTATTTTTAATCAGCAACCACATCCATGCTCAACCTTTTCAAATGTTGAAGAACAGGGGCAGCAGTTACATGAGGCTATCACCTGCAAGCTCTCCTCCACATTGCAATCCATCCTCACTCGGAACTATGTTGGCTGTTCCTTTGCTGTCATTGGGTCAAACTCCTCCTTAACAGCATTGTGGGTGTCCTATGCTACAAGGACTGCAGTTCCAGAAGGGAGCTCACCAGCACCTTTTCAAGCAGCCAGTTTGGAACGGACAATAAATGCTGACCTAGACATTGACACTATAGCCCATGAATTGATTTAAAAATGAGGGGAAGTCCCATCCATGACTGAGCAATGTTCATTCTGACAGTAGGTGAAGTGAGAGGGCCAGAAGGTTTCTTTCTGCTAGACTGGCCGCTGTGACCACTTTGTTTCCATTGAGGTGATGTTCTTTGAGCCTGAAACTGCACATTCCCACTTAAATAATCCCAAAAGCTGATGAAGGATATTTATTTCATTCTTGACTGTAAACAATGTATTTCCTCCTACTACAAAATCTTAAATGAATATATGTGTCTATCCCAATGAGTTTACAACACAGAGCCAGTTGTCTCAATTGGTTTGTCAGTATTTATGCTCCATATGGGCATCTACCCACCCCTCCTTCACCACCATATCCTTCTATTCCTTTCTCCATCATGTATGTGTCCAGGTTCCCCTTAACTATATTCCTGCTGTTCACCTCAACCACTCACTGTGGGAGTGAGTTCCACATTCTTACCTCTCACTGGATAAACATGTTCCTCATAAAATCCCCATTGGACTACTGAACCCCTTCATCTTAAAGATGTCCATCCTTTTTTTCTAGAGAAAAGCTCCCCAGCCTTTCCTGGAGGTTAAATGCTCTCATGCCAGTTCTGGCATTCTCCTTGTGATTCAGTGTGACACCTTCGCCAGTACCCCGTTTTCTTTTCTAAATGGAGATGATAAATGGTGACAATGCCCCCAATGGCAAGTAACCACAGTTTGAAATAATTTGAACATTATCTTCCTGTTTTTTTCAATTCTATCCCTGTAGAAAGGAGCCCAAATATGGTCCACAACTTTGCAGAAGGATGTGAAGTTCCTTGAGATGTTGGAGACAGGATTTCTAGGAATGGTATCAGGAATTGAAATTGGTTGGAGAGACTGGAGTAGCTGAACCTGTTATCTTTGCAACAGAGGGTCATTGTGGTAGAGCAAAGAGGGAAGCCATTCAGCCCTTTGGCTCTATGCTGGCTCTGTCAGTCCTTGGTGTATCCTCATGGCCCCACAAGTTTATAGCCATCAAGTGTCGCGGTATTTTAAAGACATTATCAATGTGTTGAACTGCACAGTACTACAAAATAGTTCTGCAGTATCAACAAAAAAAAAGTTATTCCGAATTCTGTACTGTCCAGTTGAACTTATTTTGGGTATAGTTCAGGAGAAGTCTGGTATCCACATTATTCTAGTGGACATCTGGAAAGTTTTGTTGAGACACATAAATTTTCCTTGGAAATATTTGCATTGTTTGTCTATTTTTATTCTTCAGGAACCACATTTGATAACCTAGTCCCCCAGTCAGCACTATACATGGGAGATAAGCAAACATTTTATGAGAGATAACAAGGTGTAGAGCTGGATAAACAGAGCAGGCCCAGCAGCATTAGAGAAAAATCTGAAGAAGGGTCTAGGCCCGAAACGTCAGCTTTCCTGCTCCTCTAATGCTGCTGGGCCTGCTGTGTTTATCCAGCTCTACACCTTGTTATCTCAGATTCTCCAGCATCTGCAGTTCCTACTATCTCTGAAACAATTTTATGAGAGATCCCTACTTTAATCATGGGTGTCCACTTTGCCCTGCTGTTCACCTCAACCACCACTGTGGGAGCGAGTTCCACGTTCTCACCACTTGCTGAGTAAAAAGGTTTCTTATGTAATCCCCATGGGATTATTGAACTATTTCAACAGCTTAAAGACTTCTATTAGGTCACCCTTCAGTTTTCTCTTTTCTGAAACACCCCCATTCTGCTGTTTCTGAGGCTGAAACACTGTCAGTTTTGGTTTTATCTTTGTCAAACTGTGTAATACATTCTCTAGTGAGTCTATTTCAATTCTCTATATGAAGGTGTAATGGAGACTGGGACTGTAATCACAGTTAAATCTAACCCTGATTTTCAGTTCTATCCCTGTGGAATGCAACCCCATGTATGGATCCCACACATTAGGAATGTTGTGAAGTTCTTGGAGAGCTTGGCTAAGATTCAACCACATTGCTGTGGGTCTGGCCACATTCGTAGGCAACACTGAGTGTGGACAACAGATATGACTTGGGAACAAAAACGGAAATTGCTGGAAAAACTCAGCAGGTCTGACAGCAACTGGAGAGAAATGAGAGTTAATGTTTCAGGTCCAATGACCCATCCTCTCAGGAAACTTTTGCAGCAATTTCTGTTTTTGTTTCTCATTTCCAGCATCCGCAGTTCTTTCGGTTTTTATTAGATATGACTCAATGTCGGTCAGGGTCCTCTGAAGGAGAGTGCTCACGATTCCCGCCTGTCACACGGGAAAGTGGAATTTAATTCCCCGCCGGGGAGGGTACAGCATTTTTATGGACCTCTTGTGGCGCTGTAATAGTGTCCCGGCTCATGGTCCGAGTGGCCTGGGTACAACTCCCATCTGCCCCAGAGGTACAGAACAACATCTCTGAAGAGGCTCGTCAGAAAAAAAAAACAGGCAATTCAGGCTCATGTGGAACAAAAGTAAAGTTGCTGGAAAAGCTCAGCAGGTCTGGCAGCATCTATGGAGGAAAAACAGATCTAACGTTCCGGGTCTGGCGACCCTTCCTCAGAACTAGAGATAACAAGGTGTGGGGCTGGATGAACACAGCAGGCCAAGCAGCATCATAGGATGAGGAAAGCTTGACGTTTCGGGCCGAGACCCTTCATCAGAAATGGGGGAGGGGAAGAGGGTTCTGAAATAAATAGGGAGAGAGGGGGAGGCGGATAGAAGATGGATAGAGGAGAGGATAGGTGGAGAGGATGCAGACAAGTCGAAGAGGCGGGGATGGAGCCAGTAAAGGTGAGTGTAGGTGGGGGTGTAGGGAGGAGATGGGTCAGTCCAGGGAGGACGGACAGGTCAAGGGGGCGGGATGAGGTTTGTAAATAGGAGATGGGGGTGGGGCTTGAGGTGGGAGGAGGGGATAGGTGAGAGGAAGGACAGGTTAGGGAGGCGGAGATGAGCTGGGCTGGTTTTGGGATGCGGTTGCGGGAGGGGAGATTTTGAAGCTTGTGAAATCCACATTGATACCATTGGGCTGCAGGGTTCCCAGGCTGAATATGAGTTGCTGTTCCTGCAGCCTTCGGGTGGCATCATTGTGGCACTGCAGGAGGCCCAGGATGGACATGTCGTCTGAGGAATGGGAGGGGGAGTTGAAATGGTTCGCAATTGGGAGGTGCAAAATGATACTGCTTGGCCTGCTGTGTTCATCCAGCCCCACACCTTGTTATCTCGGATTCTCCAGCATCGGCAGTACCTTCTATCTCTTCCTCAGAACTAATTCAGGCTCATGTGGGCTGGCCACAAATATAGCCCCACCCTTCTGTCTCCGATTGGTTGGAGGTCCTTCCGTTCCGGATCCGACCTCCAGCCACGCCTACTTCCCAGTGGACCGGAACCGACGTCATGCAGCCCGCCCTCCTCCGTAAACCTCGAGCGAGACGGAGGTGGTGCCGGCGAGTGTGGGAGGGGGGCTGGTTGCGGCGAGGCTTCGGTAAGATACTGCGGAGGTGTCGCCAGGCCCGAGTGATAAGATTCCCGGGGCGGGGAAGAGAGTGCGTTGTGAGACCAGGTAGGAATGTAAACTGGGAGAGGAGAGGGCTTGGGAAGTTTGTAAACTCTAGAGGAGGCCTGAGGACGCGGATTTAGGGTTCGTGGTGGTGAAAAACGACTGACTACTATTTTGGTGAGGGCGGGAAATCCAGCCTGGTTACCCGGGCAACCGGCCGCCATCTTGGTGAGGGAAAGGCGTGTCGCACCGTAGGGGTAATCAATGAGGCTCTGATCAGGAAGAAAACCCCGGATGTGGGCGGGGAAAATTCATCAACGTACGCTGGGGACCCCAAAATCTGAATCTGAATCTGAATCAGACTCAGACTCATTGATTCTCAGTTTGCAGGCAGGAGCTGGAAAACTGAATCTAGAGACAGGATAGAAAACTGGGAGTAGGGGGTAACAGGGGAGATAGATGTGGAACCGGGAATAAGAGAGGAAAATAATGTTCATTAGAATCTGCAATTTGCTTCTGAATTTCTACTCTGCACTGATAGTGATGACTTTTGTAAACTCCTTTTGCAGGATATTTGAAGAGAAGGCTTTGGAGATATTAAATACAAACCAAATTTCCTGCCAAGGTCTCGTTGACTAGTGCAATTTATCAGGACCTGAGTACCATTTGATTCTGAACATGAAAGGAGAAATGTTTGTTCTGACTGTAGGAAATGATTTCAAACATCAGTGTGAGTGACAAGAATCCAGTGACACATACACCCACACCCCTGAGTGATTGTGTTCCAGTGAGTAGACTGTGGAAAGAGCATTACACAGTCTCACATTCCAAGTGAGAGCATTCCAGTGAATTTCCTGTACAAAGAATTTTAACCAGTCAAGAAGATTGGGAAAATATCTACACCATTTGCCGTGGGAAGATATTGTGCTTAATTAGTGTGTGGTCAAGGCTTCGATTGATCACCCATCCTGAAGAGATACAAGGACAACAACTCCATGGAGAAACCGTGGAAATGCGAGGACTGTGGTAAAGGATTCAATTACCCATCCCAGCTGGAAATCCACCGACGAGTTCACACTGGAGAAAAGCCATTTACGTGTTCTGTGTGTGGAAAGGGATTTACTCAGACAACCAAACTCGTGTCACATCAGAGAATTCACACTGAGGAGAGACCGTTCACCTGTTCAGAGTGTGGGAAGGGATTTACGCAGACATCCTGCCTCATGTTACACCAGCGGATTCACACTAAGGAGAGGCCCTTCAGCTGCATGTACTGTGCAAAGAGGTTCATGTCTTCATCTGACTTGAATATACACCATCGAGTTCACACTGGGGAGAAACCATTCAACTGTTCAGTGTGTGGGAAGAGATTCCCTCATTCATCTGGCCTTCGATCACACCAGCGAATTCATACTGAGCAGAAACCATTCAGCTGCACCTCCTGTGGAAAAAGGTTCAGGCATTCATCTGCTCTTGTTGAACACCAGCGAGTTCACTCTGGTGAAAAGCCATTCACCTGCTCTGTGTGTGGGCAAGGGTTCACTCAGTCATCCAGTTTGCTGAGACACCAGCGTGTTCACACTGGAGAGAAACCATTCAGCTGCACTTCCTGTGGGAAAGGTTTCCGGCAGTCTTCCACCCTGATTGCACACCAGCGAATTCACACGGGGGAGAAACCATTCACTTGCTCTGCATGTGGAAAGGGATTCACTGTATCATCCGCACTTGAGTCACACCAGCTAATTCACACAGAGGAGAAGCCATTCAACTGCACTTCCTGTAGGAAGAGTTTCAGGTGTTCATCCTCTCTCCTTGCTCACCAGAGAGTTCACACTGGAGAGAGGCCATTCATCTGCTCTGTGTGTGGGAAGGGATTCACTCGGTCCTTCAACCTAGTGACACATAAGCGAGCTCATAGGTGAACCTCAATAACTTGCAAACTGCAGCAGTTCAAGGAGGAAACTCACCACCATCTTCTTTGTGGCCACTAATGATGACCCAACCAATGATTTCCTTATCTTATGAAAGAATTGGATTTGCTGTTATTGCTGTTGTTGATCACTTCCAAAATTGACAGTCTGACAATATTAGGTTTGTTTCAAGTGATGTTAACACGTGTAACTGGCTGTAGTTTGGTAATCTGGATATGTTGCTGATGTTTTGGGCACAATTTCCCTTCTTAAAAAACACTAACGGTGATCCTGAATTTGAGATCTGTATTTGGTGAGAAGAACAGATGTCTTGTGGAAGGGAAAACACAAATTATCAATTTACAAAAAGAAAGCTGACAAAGGAGATCACCAAAAAAGCTTTGTCCAACAAAGCTCCCAGGGCTAACTGTTCCTTTCATTGCCCTGTATTGCACAGATTGACAGCATCACATCTTTAGGTCCAGGATGAAGAATGACGTGAAATTGGGCTGTGTTGGAGCCCCCACTTAGATTTGCATTTTCTTCTTCATTCTCTCGGCCTTGGCATTCCCCTCTGATATGAAGGAGTTTATCTGTATGCCAGGTCAGACAGTGAGCTCTACAGTCAATCCAGACTGAAAACAAAGACAAAAATAAAGCATGTCTTTAGTCGGAGAATTCCTCTACCCTACACTGATGACAGTACATTGATCACTCACACAGACTAATCTACAAAGGCTCATAGATCATCTGGGCCATGTTTGTAGCCTGCTGTCTCTGACTTTAAACATCAACAGATCCACACCTGGACCAGGCTAAATAACATCCTACTTGAACTGTTTAATAACTTCTGTGACCTTGAGTCTGTGGTGAGATAATTTGTTTTTTTTTTGAAGCAGAACTCAATGCACATATATGGAAAGCAGACACTATCTTTGGCCATCTCTTGAATCATACGTAGAATAACCTCATGCTGACTCAGCACTCAGATTTGGTTTCTGAAGCCTGAGCTCTCAAAACCTTGTTATCTGGAACTTAAAGACAGGTGACTGATAGCAGTTTTAATGTAAGGTCTATATTATATATGTGTATATATAACTAGGTTTTATGTAGATATTTATAATATATGTATCTGTGTGTGTGTGATCTGTTTTAGAGTTTGGATTTTGAACTAGCATCATGTGTGCTTTGATCTGTAAGTGTGAATGGGTTTAATTTTTTTTAGATTTGTTCGTTTGTGGGATTTGGGTGTCTTTGGCTGTGCCTGCATTTATTTATCATCTCTAGTTACACATGAGAAGATGATGATGAGCTGCCTTACATCAAGAATCTCCACAGTGTGCGAAAAGGCCATTTGCTCCAACAAGTCCACACCCACCCTCTCAAGAGCAGCCCATGCAGACCCATACCCCTACCCTGTAACACTGTATTTCCCATGGCAAATGCACCTAACCTGCACACTTTGGGTAATTTAGCATGGCCGATCCACCGAACTTACACACCTTTGGACTGTGGGAACCTGCAAACTCCACACAGACAGTTGCCTGAGGCTGGGATTGAACTCTGGTCCCTGGCACTATGAGGTGGCAGTACTAACCACTAAGCCACCATGCCTTCTTCAGCCGCTGCAGTCCAACAGCTGTGGGCTGACCCAAAGTGCCATTAGGGAGGGAATTCTAGGATTCTGACCCAGCGACAGTGAAGGAATGGCGATATATTTCCAAGTCAGGATGGTGAGTGGCTTGGAGGAAACTTGAATGTGTTTGTGTTACTATATATCTGCTGCCTTTGTCCTTTTAGGTGGACATGGTCATGGGTTTGGAAGGTGCTGTTTGAGGATCTTTGGTGAATTTCTGCAGTGCCCCTTGTAGCAAGTACGCACTGCTGCTGGTGAGCATCAACGCTGAAGGGAGTGGATGGTGTCAAGCATCTTGAGTGTTGTTGGAGCTGCACCTATCCTGACTTGTTTCTTGTAGATGATAGACAGGTCTTGGGGAGTCAGGAGGTAGATGCTCACTGCAGTATTCCAAGCCTGTGACCTGCTCTTGTAGCTATTGTGTCTATAATGGCAAGTCTGGTTGCATTTCTAGTCAATGGTAACCCCAAGGATGTTGGTAGTGGGGGATTTAGTAATGTTAACACCATTGAATGTCAAGGGATGGTGATTAGATTGTCTCTTATTGGTGAGAGTCATAGCCTGGCACTTGTGTGGCACAAATGTTACTTGCCACCTGTCAGCCCAAGCCTGGATATTGTCCAGATCTTGTTGCATTTGAATATGGACTGCTTCGGTATCTGAAGAGTTGCGAATGGTACTGAACATTGTGCAATCATCAGTGAACATTTCCACTTCTGACCCTATGATGGAGGGCAGTTCATTAATGAAGCAGCTGAAAATGGGTGGGTCTAGGACACTACCCAGAGGAACTCCTGCAGAGATGACCTGGAGTTGTGATGATTGACCTCTAACAATCACGACCATCTTCCCGTGTGCCGTGTATCACTCTAACTACCGGAGAGATTTCCCTCAAAACCCATTGATTCCAGTTTTGCTAGAGCTCCTTGATGCCACACTTGATCGAATGTGGCATCTCTCTCACCTCACCTCTGGAATTCAGCTGTTCTGTCCATGTTTGAACTACGGCTGTAATGAGGTCAGAAGCTGAGTGGCCTTGGTGAAACCCAAACTGGGCATCACAGAGTAGCTTACTGCTGAGCAGGCATTGCTTGATATCAATGTTGATAACACCTTCCATCATTTTACTGATGATTGAGAGTATACTGACAGGGCGGTAATTGTCCGGGTTGGATTTCATTCATAGATTCATAGAATCCCGACAATGTGGAAACAGGCCATTCAGCCCAACAAGTCCATACCGCCCCTCCGAAGAGCATCCCACTCCAACTCATTCCCCTACCCCTGCATTTCCCCATGTCTAACCCACCTAACCTAAATATCCTTGGACACTACAGGCAATTTAGCATCTTTGGACTGTGGGAGGAAACCAGAGCACCTGGAGGAAACCCACGCAGACACGGGGAGAATGTCTGTGTGGAGTTTGCACAGTCACCCGAGGGTGGAATCAAACCTGGGTCCCTGGCGCTGTGAGGATTTGTCCTACTTTTGTGTACTGGACATATCTGGGCAGTTTTCCACATTGTTGGGTAGATGCCAATATAATAATTAGACTGAAAGAGCTTTGTTATGGCTGCAGTAAGTTCTGGAGTGCATCTTTGGTTTTGCCAGAATGTTGTCAGGACCTACAGCTTTTGCCTCCAACTATTTCTTGGTATCAACATGGAGTGAATTGAATTTGCTGAAACTTGGTATCTGTAATGCTGGGACCATTGAAGGAGGCCGAGATAGCTGCAAAAACTTCAACCTTATCTTTTGCACTGATGTGTTGGGCTTTTGCATCATTGCGGATGGGGATATTTATGGAGCCATCTCCTGTTGTGAGTGTCTTAACTGGGCTTATCCCCATGTTTGATGGTAATGGTTGAGTGGGCGATATGTCAGGCCTTGAGGTTACAGATTGTGCTAGAGTACAGTTCCGCTGCTGTTGATGGCCAAAAGTGCCGTATGGATGCCCAGTCTTGAGTTGCTAGATCTGTTTGAAGTTTATCCCATTTAGCACAGTAATAGTGCCAGATAACACAATGGAGGACATTCTCAATGCGAAGGCAGGACTTTGACTCCACAAGGACTGTATGGTGGTTGCTGTTAACAATGTTGTTGTGGACAGGTGCATCTGCAGCTGGCAAATTAGTAAGGATGAGGTCAAGTATGTTCTTGTTGGTTCCTTCACTGCCTGCCACAGACCCAGTCTAGCAGCTATGTTGTTTGGTCCCCACCAGCTTGATCAGTAGTACCACTGCCGAGACACACTTGGTGGTGAACATTGAAATCCCAATACCCAGAGTATGTTTTGTGCCCTTGCCATTCTCGGTGCTTCGTCCAGGTGTTGTCCAACATGGCAGAGTACCGATTCATCAGCCAAGGGAGGATGGTATGTGGTAATAAGCAGGAAGTTTCTTTGCCCATGTTTAACCTGCAGCCGTGAGACTTCATGGGCTCCGGAGTCAATGTTGAGGACTCTCAGGGCAGCTCCCTTACGACTGTATACCACTGTGCCACCACGTTTGCTGGGTCTGTCCTGTTGGTGAGACAGGACATATCCAGGGATGGTTATGGTGGTTGAGACATTGTGAAATGATTGTGGGACATTGAATATGACCATGTCAGGCGGTTGCTTAACTAGACTGTGAGACAGCTGTCCCAATTTTGGCACTAGCCACCAGATGTTAGTAAAGAGGACTTTGCAGGGTCAATAGGGTTGTTTCTGCCATTGTCTTTTCCGGTGCCCCGGTCAATGCCAGGAGATCCATCCGGTTTCATTTCTTCAAAAATTTGTAGAAATTGATATAACTGAATGGCTTGCTAGGCCATTTCAGAGGGCAATTGAGAGTCAACCACATTGCTGTGGGTCTGGAGTTGCAAGAAGGTCAGACCAGGTGGGGATATCTGTGCCAACCATGATGCCATTCTAAACTAATCACATCTGCTTGCACCTGGTCTGTATCCCTGTATTCCCTAACTGTTCATATGTATGTCTAAATGCCTCTTAAACTTTGCCAACTTCTCTGCTGCTGCCACCTCCCCTAGCAGCATGTTCCAGGCACCCACCCCACTCTGTGTGTTTTAAAAAAAAAACTTTCCTTGGACATCTCCTTTAAACTTTTCCCCTCTCAACTTAAACATATGCCACCTAGTATTCTCCTGGGAAAAATACTTTGACTATATCCGTGCCTCTCAATTTTATATATTTCTACCAGATCATCCCTCAGACTCTTACGCTTTAGTGAAAACAATCCAAATTTGTCCAACGTCTCATGAGTTAATACACTCCAACCCAGGCAACGTTCTGGTAAACCTCTTTTGCACCCTCGCCAAAGCGTCCATATTCTGCCTATACTGTGTTGACCAGAACTGCTGTCACCAATGGGGTAGCACAGTGGTTAGCACTGCTGCCTCATAGTGCCAGGGACCTGGGTTCGATTCCAGCCTTGGCTGCCTGTGTGTGTGGAGTTTGCACATTGGGTCCATGTCTGCGTGGATTTCCTCCGGGTGGTCTGGTTTCCTCGCAGTCCAAAGATGTGCAGGTTAGGTGGTTTAGCTGTGCTAAATTGTCCATAGTGTCAAAGGATGTGCGGGCTAGTTGGACTGGCTGTGGGAAATGCAGGGTTATAGGGTAGGTCTGGGTAGGATGATCTTTGGAGGGTCTGTGTTGACTTAGTGGGCTGAATGGCCTGTTTTCTCTCTGTAGAGATTTTATGATTCTCTGTGTTCTAACTAAAGTCTCACAAGCTGCAACATGATTTGTCAACTTTTATATCATATCCTAATCGATGCAGGCAAGCATGCCTTCTTTACCACCTTATCCAACTGTGTTCAGGGAGCTATATAGAGTTGGATCCCAAGATCCCTCTTTATGTCAATGCTCCTAATGGTCCTGCCATTTACTGAATACTTTCCTCTTGCATTTGGCCTCCCAAATTGCATTACCTCACACTTGTCCATCTGCCATTTCTCCATCCAACTTTCCAATTGATCTATATCCTGCTGTATCCTTTGACAACCTTCCTCACTATCCTGAACTCTGCCAATTTTCATGGCATTAGCAAACCTATTAAACAGGCAACTTACATTTTCATCCAAATCTTTTATAAATATAACAAATCTTGTGGAATATCTTTGGTCACAGACGTCCAGTCAGAGAAACCCCCTCCACAACTACTCTCTGTCCTCTTATAATCAAATTCAAACTTGTATCCAACTTAGCAACTCACCAAGGATCGATCCCATGTGACTTAATTTTCTGGACCAGCCTACCATGTGGGAACTTGTCAAATGCTTCAGTAGAGTGCATGTAGGCAATATCCACTGTCCTGCCTTCATCAATCATCTTTGTCACTTCCTCAAAAAACTCAATTATGTTTGTGAGACATGACCTCCTCTGCAGAAAGCCATGACGCATGTTGTCCACATAGACTTTATCAAGGCCTTTGACAAGGTCCCTCATGGCAGGCTGATGCAGAAGTTTAAGTCACATAGGTTACACCGTGAGGTGAACGCAGAACAGGCTTTGTCATAGAAGACAGAGAGTAGTGGTGCAAGAGTGTTTTTGTGACTGGAGATCTGTGACTGGTGCGTTTCTGCAAGGATCAGTGCTGAGAGCCCTGTTGTTTACTGATATATTATAAAAATGATGTGGGGGAGAATGTAGGTGGTCTGATTAGTAAGTATGTGAACAGCACAAAGATTGGGGGAGCTGTGAATAGTGAGGAGGAATGCCAGAGGATACAGCAGGATATAGATTGACTGGAGACTTGGGCAGAGAAATGGCAGATGGAATTTAATCCTGACAAATGTAAGGTGATTCATTTTGGAAGGTTTAATGCAGGACGGAAGTATACAGTAAATGGCACAATCCTGAGAAGCATTATCACAGTAAGCGATCTAGGCATACAGGTCCACAATTCCCTGAAAATGGCAATTCAAGTGGATAAGATGGTCAGGAAGGCATAGGGTGCGCTTGCCTTCAGCGGTCAGAGCAGGGTATAAAAATTGACAAACACCGAAAGAACTGCAGATGCTGTAAATCGGGAACAAAAACAAAGTAGCTGGAAAAGCTCAGCAGGTCTGGCAGCATC
>JAHRHZ010000130.1:1209866-1235752 GCA_024137785.1 Ginglymostoma cirratum
GATGCTGCCAGACCTGCTGAGCTTTTCCAGCTACTTTGTTTTTGTTCATAAAAATTGACAAGTTATGTTGCAGCTCTATAGATCTTTTGCGAGGTTACACTTCCAATATTGTGTACGATTCTGCTCGCCACATCACCATAAGAATGTGAGGCTTTAGAGAGGGTAGGAAACAGTTCACCAGGATGTCACCTGATTAGGAGGATATTAGCCATGAGGAAAGGTTGGACAAATTTGGTTTGTTTTCATTTGAATGTCAGAAGGGGTGGGGCAACCTGGTAGAAGTTCACAAAATTGTGAGAGGCATGGATAAAATGGACAGTTTTTTCTCAGGGTAGGAATCACAAAAGTAGTGGACACAGGTTTAAGATAAAAAGGGGAAAGCTTAAAGAAGATGTGAAAGGCAAGTGGTATGTGCCTAGAATGCATTGCCAGAAGTTGGGGAAGCAGATACAATCAGAATGCTTAAGGATGTCTTGACTGATTCGTAATTGGCAGAGAATAAATGAATACAAACTGCATAGCAGAAAGAGGTTTCTTGTTTAGAAAAGCATCATGTGTTAGCACAGGCTTGGTAGGCCGAGGAGCCTGTTCCTGTTCTGTCGTGTTCTTTGAGACTTCAGTTCCCCAAATATAGACTAGAATACTGGTAGTGTAAGAGGCAGTGACGGTACGTTTTCCTGGATTGTAAGCACAACAGTTTCTGAAAACAGTGTGTTTAGTTCAGCAAGAAAGAGTGCTTTGTTGGACATACATCTTGGAAATATTGGGAGCCAAGTAGATAAAATATCAGTGGGAGAGCATTTAGGAGACAGTTATCATTGTGTAGTAAGGGGCAGAATAATGTCAGAGAAGGACAAGCATCAATTCAGAGTAAGAAAATTCATTTGATGGAGAGCTGTCTTCAACAAGAGTGGAGCTGGGCAGCAGGAACTGGAATGGCAGGTTGAAGGGACAAAGGGGCTACCTTCAAAGAGGAGATGGTTTGGTACACTCAAATAGGAAAGGAAGGACTAACACATTCAGGGCTGCTTGCATGACAAAGAAAATAGAATTTAAGATAAGAGAATGCATTTATGAAAGGTTCAGAAGTTGGGGCAAGTGGCTGAAAAAGCAAAAAGAAGTGAAAAGGAGTTATGAGAAAAGACTGACAGCCAGTTAAGAGGGGTTCATAACACACTGGGTATAAACAGAATGTAGGAGAGAAACCAGAGAAACATGCAGGTTCTGGGTTTGGACAAGGGTGAACTTTAGGAACACTGTAGCCTCATGGGAAGCAGCAGAGGCAGCTGATCAGATTGTCTCAATCATAGTGACACTGAAGCTCCATGAGCTCCTCATATTCATTATTGTATGTTGTGGAGGGAGAGATTTTCAATGGGAACAAACTTGTATTAGAGATATCATAAAAAATAAACATACTGCATGTTGAATACAAAGCTGTTTGGTTCTCAGTCTTTATATTCACCATAAAAATTAAATCAGAGTTATTAACACCAGTGGAAAACAGACTACGTTGAAATGGTTCACTGCTGGTTGTGATTGGAAGCAAAATCCAAATGTCTGACAGTTACTTGTGAACTTGCTTCTGTGTCAGCAAGTGAGATAAATGAGTGAATCCCTTCCCACACTCAGTAGATGAATGGCCTCTCTCCAGAGTGAATTTGCTGGTGTATACATAGGTTAGATGATTGTCTGAACCCAGTCCCCCATAGAGCACCCGAATGAACTCTCATCACTGTGAAGATATTGACGTATCATCAGTTGCAGAACTTTTAAAACACTTCCCACAGTTTCAACATTTAAAAGGTCGCTCATCAGTGTGAACCAGCTTGTGTGCCAGCTCTGGTTAACCAAGTGAATCCCTTCCCACAAGCAAGGCTTATGTTATGTCAGTCCAGATAGTTGATTAAAACCATGTCGACGTACAGAATACGAGTACGGATTCTCCACCCTGTAAACAATGCTTTCTCCTACCATGTTCAAAATATGATGCTATTCAGTTTACAATAAATTGGGGTCTCCATCAGATCCTGGGATGATGGCTGGTGTCAGTTTCCCTTTGAATACTGTGTGAAATTGATTTAAAACAGAACAATGAGAGTGAGAGCGAGCCCATACAAACACCTGGCTACCTGTGAAATTCAACTGGTAATGAATCTGGTAATTTGTAGAATTTATGATGCATAATGAAAAAAATAACCACAGAGGCTGCTGGGTTGTCATAAAAGCCAAGTGGTTCACCAATTCAATCAGGGAATGGAACTTGCCACCTAGACAAGACTCTGGCCTCTATGTGAGTGGAGATACAAAGAAAAAATGTGGAAAAAGAGGTGAAATAGAGATATTGAATGAATCCACAACTCAACCAGGACTCTGACAGAATATCCCAAACCTTCAATCTTCATCAGGAATGTCTGGTGTAGAAGATCTATGTGTAACACCACCATCACAAGGATCCCCTTCAAGTCACACACCATAATGACTTGTTTGACATCCACTGCAGGATCAGCAGAAGTTTCCTCCCAATTAAACATGGGGAAAACTTCCTAAATTGAACCCGTCCCTCTGGCTGGTAACTGTGTGAAACCAGACTGTTCACAACTCTGATAAAATATTTTACACTAAGATGAGCTTCCAACCACACCATCACCAAAACCACCAATTTCCATCTCCGTAACGTCACTTGCTTCCATTTTAGTCTCAGCTTATCTGCTGCTGAAACCCTTGTCTATTCTTTGTTACTTCTAGAATTAATTATCCATCACACTCCTGCCTGGCTTCCCACATGCAGCCTTCCTGTAATCTTAGAGTCATCCAAGTCTCTGCTTGCAGTTCTGCTGTTAATGGCCCATAGTGCATCATGGGTGCTGAATTTTTGAAGATCTGTTAAAAGACTACCCCATTTAGCACCGTGATAGTGTCATACAGCATGAGAGAAGCTTTTTTCAAGGCGGCATGGTGGCTCAGTGGTTAGCACTGCTGCCTCACAGCGCCAGGGATCCGGGTTTGATTCCACCCTCAGGCGACTGTCTGTGTGGAGTTTGCAATTCTCCCTATGTCTGTGTGGGTTTTGCTCCGGTTTCCTCCCACAGTCCAAAGATGTGCAAGCTAGGTGGACTGGCCATGCTAAATTGCCCCTAGTGTTCAGGGATGTGTAGATTAGGTAGGTTATAGGCGGATGGGATGCTCTGAGGGTCGGTGTGGACTTGTTGGGCTGAAGGGCCTGTTTCCACATTGTAGGGATTCTACGAGTATGAGGATAGGCCTTTCTTTCCACAGCACTGTGCAGTAGTTATGCTCACCGATACTGTTCTGGATAAATGCACCTTTGGCAGATTGCTATTGTTCTTGCTCATTCCTACCGTACCTGTTTCTATGCCTCCTGTACATTCAAACATGTCTGTGTGGCTCTCTGAAAAAACTTTACCAGAACTTCAAGGATTCTTTTTCTTCCTGCAACAAGTTATATGTGTATTGTCTCCACTTGTCTTGCACACAGCAAAATCCTGCAGAGAAGAAAATGCCACTTGTTCATCAAGGGACTTTAGCAGCAGTGGGATTCAAACTCACATCAATGAAAAGACTGGAGTCTTAATTTTGCACCTTCGACTGTTCAGCCACACTAACTGACATGTCATGGTCATCCTTATTGTCTTCGATGGTAATGTCACTGCACCAAATGTTAGTCAGGGAGCAGGAGAGGTCTTGAGCCTGCTTTACCATTTTATAAATCTGTCATGGGTTCCCAACCTCAACACCAATTTTGCCTCAAATCCCTGCAAATCCTCCTAATTCTCTCAGGTCATCTTTCAAGCTTCTCTTTTCTCGAGGAAAACAGCTTTATGCTGTTTAACAGAAAGCAGTATACAAACACAGGAAGTCTGGCAGTGTCTGTGATGAGAGAAAAATCATGTTGCTTTCAAGATCTTAGCACTGTTTCTCTCTCCGCAAATGCTGACGGACCTGCTGAGTTTCTCCAGCATTCTTTGTTTGGATGGTTTGTTTTTCTAAATTAATTCTCTCAATGTGTCCAATGCCTTAAATATTTGTTCACAAGGACTTGGTATCTCTCTGTTTAAACATTGTTCTGTGAAGATTTCAATCATCCATTTTGTAAGAAACAAGCACACAGTAACTGAGATAGTAGGAACTGTAGATGCTGGAGAATCTGAGATAACAAGGTGTACAGCTGGATGAACACAGCAGGCCAAGGGTCTGAAGAAGGGTCTAAACCCGAAACGTCAGCTTTCCTGCTCCTCTGATGCTGCTTAGCCTGCTCTGTTCGTCCAGCTCTACACCTTGTTAACACAGTAACTGAACAGTCTCCACTGAAAAATACAAAAGTACATTTCTTTCCTCATCGTTTAAGCCTTTTTATTTCTCTGTACCATTTAGCATGAAGCCACACAACTGCATCAGAAACCTCCGGTCCTTGGAATCTTTTTAACCAATGTCTGAAAACGCAGTCAATAACATGAGAATTGGCAAAAGTTGCTGATGCATAGAACAAATAAAGTCCTGGAAGTGTTGTGTGAGACTTGGCAGACAGATGGACATTTCTTACAGTCTGTAGCAGAAATGAATGGGTTTCTTGAAGTAGATTCACAGATTTATTCACCGTCTGACAGAGCGACTGGAGTCATACGGGCTGCTTAAATATGACAGCAACAACATCACTAAATTAGTTTTGAATATTAAATCCTGGAGCAAGCGCCAAAAATGGATTGCAATGTGATTGAAAGGAATGCATTGGAACCTTGGGATTTTGTAAAGCAATTATCTTCTACATCCTTGCAGAGGCCAGGTTAGCTCAGTTGTTATAACAATATGCTGCTTAAGTGCAGGGTTGAGTGTGTGAGCCTTACAGTGGCCAGAAAATGATTTGGAATTTCCCCTCAGTAAATTCCCTTCCTCCAGCTATTCTTGATAGGCCAACACCTTCATCCCATGAATCAGCTCAGCAAATCTCTTTTGCATTGCATTCAATACCAGCACATTCTTTCTTGAATGTGGGGACCAAAACTGTAAATAATATCAGGAATGGCTTCACCGACATCCTACACAGTTGTTACAAGATCTCCTTATTTTTAAACTCCTTAAACACCCTACAATTAAGGCCAAAGTTCAGTTTTTTTCTTCATAATTTGCAGCACTAGTTTAGAACTTCAGACCCATTCTTGTCCTTTTCCATACCAATCCTGAATTGAAAAGAGTTCTAACAACAGTGCAAAATGCTCCCCACTGACATTTCAACCACTTGCTCAACTTTAACCCAAAATTAAGTCAAGGACCTTCCCCATCCTTGTTGCGACTTCTACTTATTGGCTTGAAAAAGCTGTCCTGGATGTATTTGACAAATTCTGATAAACCCTTCACACCATTAATGTTGGTAAAGTTAAAAGCCCCTGCTATCACGACCTACTATTTTTATACTTCCCTGAAATGTGCCTCCTTAACTGCTCTTCTTGTTCTACCTATACGGGTTTATTTAAGGAGTACTCTAAGAAGTTATCCCTCCTTATTGTGTCATAGATTCCCTGAACAAAATAACGTCTTCTCCTCTTTTACCACCTCCGCTGCCTCGCATGAAGACCCTGTGTCATGGAATATTGAGCTGGTAATCATGTCTAAGTGACAGCAGTGTCTTTATAACTCCATATTTCAGTTTGTATCCTCAACTCACCTGCCTTATTCATCAGAATCCAAGCATTAAATACTGTTCACCCTTGACAAACCCCTTTGTGCCTTAACTAGTCTGTGACAATGCCTCCTTGACTCTCGTTTCTTCTCTTTTGGCCCTTTTTACCATTTTGAATACTCTCTCTGGATCTCAGCACACTGCTAAGTTATTCACACAGACCCCAACAGCACTTGAAACCCAACCCCACCCCCACAAGCTTTAAAAGGGACCTAAGAGGCAACTTTTTCACGCAGAGGGCGATGAGTGTTTGGAACGAGTTGCCATTGGAAGTGGAGGAGGCTGGTACAATTATAAACAATTAAAAGGCATCTGAGTATACGAATAGGAAGGGTTTAGAGGGGGATAGGCCAAATGCTGGCAAATGAGACGACATATAGAATATCTGGTTGGCATGAAGGGTCTGTTTCTATGCACAGAATTCCAATGGTGTACTAAAAGTCCCTGCTCCCAAATGCTCACATGAAACGTCCTGACTGCTTCATTCTGAGTGACAAAATAAATTCCACGGGTTCCTCATGTTTGTTGGAGGGGAAGAGATGGAGAGCCTTTCAAAATAAATTAGTCTGCTAGAGATAAGGTAAGGATTCAATGCACAATAGTTTTAACAAAAGCTGACATATAATTTTTCTCCCCAAAAGGTAACCAGAAATCTGGTCTTTACAAACATCATCAGAAACAGGCCCAGATAACATGGCTTGGATACAGTGAATAGGAGCATCAAAAAAAGTACAATTCCTACAGATTCTTGGGAACGCATGGTGATTAACCAGGAAATCCCTTTTCACACAGTGCAGGTGGATTGTCTTCACCCAGTGTGAAGGTGTTGATGTACAACAATAACGTGATCATTGTCAAAACCTATCCTACAGTTACACAATTGTTATTAAGATTAAAGAAGTAGGACTGATAAGTTACACTGCATTTATTTTAATGCAACACGCCTAACAGGTAAGGCAGATGAACTCAGCATGGTTCAGAACATGGGACTGGGATATCAATTACAATAGCAATTACAAAGACATGGCTCAGGGATGAACAGGACTGGCAGCTTAACGTTCCAGTGTATAGATCCTATAGGAAGGATGGGTGGGGGTGTGGTAGGCAAAAGAGGAAGGGGAGTGGCATTTTAGATTAGGGATAAGTTGTACTTAGGCAGGATAAGTGTGAACATGTTCAGGGAAGTTATTTGGGTGGAGCTGAGAAATGAGAAAGGGATAATCACCTTTTTGGGATTGTACCATAGACCCCGCCAATTGTCAGCCAGAAAACAAGAAACAAATTTGTAAGGAGACCTCAGTTATCTGTAAGAATAATGGGGCGGTTATGGTAGAGGATTTTAACTTTCCAAACAGAGACTGGGACTGCCCTGGTGTTAAAGGCTTGGATGGAGAGGAATTTGAGAGCGTAGAAGAAAATCCTGATTCAGTCTGTGGATGTACCTACTAGAGAAGGTGCAAAACTTGACCTACTCTTGGTCAATGAGGCAGAGCAGGTTACTGGGGTGTCAGTAGGGGAGCACTTTGGGGCCAGTGACCATAATTCTATTGGTTTTAAAACAGTGATGGAAAAGGATAGACCTAAAAGGTAAAGTTCTAAAATTGGCCTTCCTCCAATTTAATGGTATTAGGCAAGAACTTTCAAAAGTTGATTGGGGGGGGGTGGATGTTTGCAGGTAAAGAGAAGTCTGGAAAATGGGAAGCCTTCAAAAATGAAGCAACGAGAGTTCAGGGACAGTATGTTCCTGTTAGGGTGAAGGGCGAGGCTGGTAAGTGTAGGGAATACTGGATGACTAGAGAAATTGAGGTTTGGGTCAAGAAAAAGAAGGAAGCATATGTCAGGCACAGACAGCAGAGATCAAGTGAATCCTTAGAAGACTGTAAAGGCAGCAGGAGTATACTTAAGAGGGAAATTAGGAGGGCAAAAAGGGGACGTGAGATAGTTTTGGTAAATAGCATTAAAGGAGATTCCAAAGGAAATTTATAAATACATTCAGGAAAAATAGGTAACTAGGGAGAGAATAGGGCCCCTTGAAGATCAGCAAGGCTGCCTACGTGTGGAACTGCAGGAGATGGGGGAGATACTAAACGCACATTTCCACAGCAAATGCTGATGGATAAAGTATATGGAAGATGTAGAGCAAGGGGAAATAAATAGCAACATCTTGAAAATTGTCCATATTACTGAGGTGATGGTGCTGGACAGCTTAAAATGCATAAAAGGTGAATAAATCCCTAGGACCTGATCAGGTGTACTCAACAACTCTGTGGGAATCAAGGCGGGGTGATTGCTGGATCCCTTCCTGAGATATTTGTATCATCAATAACCTCAGATGGGGTGCTGGAAGACTAGAAGTTAGCTAACACGGTCCACTCCTTTTTGTCATTTATAAAGATGATTTGGATGCGAATGTACGAGGTATGGTTAGTAAGTTTACAGATGACGCTAAAATTGGAGGTGTCGTGGACCGCGAAGGTTACCTCAAAGTATAACAGGATTTTGATCAGATGGGCCAATGGGCTGAGGAGTGGCAGATGGAGTTAAATTTAAATAAATGTGAGTTGCTATATTTTTGAAAGGCAAATCAGGGCAGGACTTATACACTTAATGGTAAGGTCCTGGGGAGTGTTGCTCAACAAAATGATCTTGGAGCACAGGTTCATAGTTCCTTGAAAGTGGAGTCGCAGGTAGATAAATAAGATAGTGAAGAAAGCATTTGGTATACGTGCCCTTTTTGGTCAATGCATTGAGTATATGCGTTGGGAGGTCAGGCTGTACAGGACATTGTTTAGGCCACTTTTGGATTTTTGTGTGCAATTCTGGTCTGCCTGCTATAGGAAGGATGTTGTGAAACTTGAAAGAGTGCAGAAAAGATTTACAAGGATATTGCCAGGGTTGGAGGGTTTGAGGTATAGGGAGTGGCTAAATAGCCTGGGGCTATTTTTCCTGGAACATTGGAGGCTGAGGGGTGGCCTTATAGAGGTTGATGAAATCATGAGGGGTATGGATAGGATCTTTTCCCATGGGATGGGGGAGTCCAAAACTAGAGGGCATAGGTTTAAGGTGAAAGGAGAAAGATTTAAGAGGGACCTACAGCGGCAATATTTTCATGCAGAGGGTGGTGCGTGTATGAAGTGAGCCCCCATAGGAATTGGAGGAGACTGGTACAATTACAACATTTAAAAGGCAACTGGATGTGTATATGAAGAGGAAGGGTTTAGAGGGATATGAGCCAAATGTGACTGGATGTATCTAGGACATCTGGTCAAATGGACAAGTTGGACCAAAGGGTTGGTTTCCATACTGCACAGCTCTATGACTCTATGACACCATTTTATCTACAACTTCAGCACCTTTAGAGCCATAGAGTTCCACAGCACAGGAACAGACCCTTTGGTCAAACTCATCCATGCCAACCAGATTTCCCAAATTAGACTAATCCCATTTGCTAGCGTTTGGCCCACATCCCTCTAATCCCTTCCTATTCATATACTCATTCAGATGCCTTTTAAACGTTATTATACCAGCTTCCATGCCTCGTCTGGCAGCTCATTCCATACACGCACCACCCTCTGCCTTTTAGGTCCCTATTAAATCTTTCCCCTTTCATCTTAAACTAAGCCCTCTCATTTTGGACTCCACTACCCTGGTGAAAAGACCTTGGCTATTCACCCTGTCCATGCCCCTCATGATTTTATAAACCTCTATAAGGTCACCTCTCAGCCTCTGACCCTCCAGAGAAAATAGCACCAGCCTATTCAGCCTCTCCCTTTCGGTCAAACTCTCCAACTCTGGCAACATCCTTCTAAGTGTTTTCTGAACCCTTTCAAGTTTCACAACATCCTTTCTATAGCAGGGAAACCAGAATTGAACACAGTATTCCAAAAGGGGCCTAACCAATGTCCTTCACAGCCGCAACACGAGATTCCAACTCGTATACTCGATGCATTGACCAATAAAGGCAAGTGTATCAAACACCTCTTTCACCTCCCTGTCTACCTGTGACTCCACTTTGAAAGTAGTATGAACCTGCTCCCCAAGGTCTCTTTATTTCAGCAACACTCGCCAGGACCCCACCATTAAGTATGTAAGGCCTGCCCTTATTTGCCTTTCTAAACTGCAATACCTCACACTTACCTAAATAAAACTCCACCTGCCACTCCTCAGCCCGTCTGATCAAGGTCCTGTTCTACTCGGAGATAACTTGCCTCACTGTCCATGACACCACCAATTTTGTTATCTGCAAACTTCGTAACCATTCCTCTGATATGGAAATATTTATATAAAATTAGAAAAAGCAGTGGACCCAGTACCGAACCTTGGAGCACACCGCTGGTCACAGGCCTCCAGTTTGAAAAACAAACTTCCACCATCATGAGTCATCCTCTACCTTCAAGCCAATTTTGTATCCAAATGGCTAGCTCTCCCTGGATTCCATGTGATCTAACCTTGTTAATTCAGTGTGGATTCTTATCAAAAGCCTTACTGAAATCCATATAGATAACATCCATCAATCTGCTGTCAATCTTCTTTGTCACTTCTTCAAAAAACTAAATCAGGTTAGTGAGATGTAATTTCCCATGTACTAAGCCATGTTGACTATCCCTAATCAGTTCTTGCCTTTCCAGACACATGCAAATCCTGTGCCTCAGAATTCCCTCCAACAACTTACCCACAACTGATGTCAGGCTCATCAAAAGTTTCCTGGCTTTTCCTCACCACTTTCTTAAACAATGGCACCACATTAGCCAACCTCCAGTCTGCTGGCACCTCACCCGTGACAATTGAAGACACAAGTTGTAGAATCATAGAATCCCTGCAGTGTCGAAGCAAGCCATTCGGCCCATTCAAGTCTACACTGACCCTCCAAAAAGCATCCCACCCATACCCACTCTCTACCTTCTCCCTGCATTTCCCACCCTAGTCATGATGGGCAATTTAGCAGAGTCAATTCACCTAACTTGCACATCTTTCGTCTGTGGGAGGAAACCTGAGCACAGGGAGAATGTGCAAACTGCACACAGACAGCAGTGTAAGCCTGGTCTCAATCCTGGGTCCCTGGCGCTGTGAGGCAGCAGTGCTAGCCACTAAGCTATCGTGCCATCCAAATATCTGAGCAAGGGGCCCAGCAATCACTGCCCACAGAGTTCTAGGATACATCTGATCAGGTTCCGGGCATATATCCATCTTTATGCGTTTTAAGATGTCCAGCACCTCCTCCTCTGTAATATAAATAGTTATATCTTGAAAAGTGTTTATTTCTCCAAGTTTTCTAGCTTCCATATCCTTTTCCACAGTACACACTGATGTGAAATAAACGTTTAGCATCTTACCCATTGCTTGCGTTCCTGCACATAGGCAGCCTTGCTGGTCTTTTAAGGGGCATAATACTATCAAAATTGGCCTTACTCCAATTTAGAACTTTAACTTTTAGACAAGGTCTGTCCTTTTCCACAACTATTTTAAAACAAATAGAATTAGGACCATGGGCCCCAAAGTATTCCCCTACTGACACCTCAGTCACCTGCTCTGCCTTATTTCCCAAGAGAAGGTCAAGTTTTGAGCAGGGATGAATAACATCAGTACAAAGAGCCCAAAGATCACAGTTCATTCCTTGATGTGAGTAAGAGCAAAATCCTTCAACTATGGTTCTTGGTGCACTTGCTGGTGTATTAACAGTTTGGATGACTGAGTGAATCCCTTTCCACACATGGAGCAAGTGAATGGTCTCTCCCCAGAGTGAACTCGCTGGTGTCTCAGCAAGTTGGATGAGTGAGCAAATCCCTTCCCACACTTGGAACAGGTGAATGGTTTCTCCCCAGTGTGAATTCGCTGGTGTATCAGCAGGTCAATTGTCCGAGTGAATGCTTTCCCACACTCCGAACAGGTGAATGGTCTCTCTCCAGTATGAAGTCGCTGGTGTGTCAGCAGGTTGGATGAGTGAGTAAATCCTTTCCCACACTCGGTACAGGTGAATGGTTTCTCTCCAGTGTGAACTCGCTGGTGTACCAGTAGTTTAGATGAGCGAGTGAATCCTTTCCCACATTCAGAACAAGTGAATGGTCTCTTCCCAGAGTGAACTTGCTGATGTTCCAGCAGGGAGGATGACTGAGTGAATCCTTTCCCACATTCAGAACAGGTGAACGGTTTCTCCCCAGTGTGAACTCGCTGGTGTCTCAGCAGGTTGGTTGATGAAGCGAATCCTTTCTCGCACACAGAGCACGTGAATGGACTCTCCCCATTGTGAAGTCGCTGATGTATCAACAGGCTGGATGACAGAGCAAATTCTTTCCCACACATGGAACAAGTGAATGGTCTCTCTCCTGTGTGAACTCGCTGGTGTTTCAGCAAGTGAGATGTCTGCATGAATCCTTTCCCACACATAGAGCAAATGAATGGTCTCTCTCCAGTGTGAACTCGCTGATGTTTGAGTAGGTTGGATGACTGAGTGAATCCCATCCCACAATCAGAGCAGGTAAATGGCTTTTCCCCAGTGTGACTGCGTTGGTGCATTTCCAGCTGGGATGGGTAAAGAAATCCCTTCCCGCAATCCTCACATTTCCACAGTCTCTCCCTAGTGTGACTGTGCTGATGTTTGGACATTTCTTCAGACTCTTCCACACACAGATGATATGTGTTTCTCCCCGGTGTGAACAGTGCTTTTTCCTTCAATGTTCAAAATCCTGAAATAATTAGGTTATGACAAACAGAGTGACTGTCAGATCGGGATGTGGTTTTGTTTGATTTCGCTAATTGTAATCAAAAATTCAAACTGAAAATAAAAGTAGAGAGAGAGAAACCAGAAGAACACAGACCTGTTGTGAAACTCAGATTAACCTGATCAACTGTAGTGCCAACTAGGGAAACTGATGGATTATCAGTAAAACTGAATTGGTTCATAAATGTTCTTTAGGGAAGGGAACCAGTCAGTGTTTGCCCAAAACTACAGAAAAGGATAGAGTTTGGAGAAACAGGAAGGACGGAGAGGCATTTTATACAACACAATCCAAGGCCTGTTTTCTCTCCATACCCTTCAATCCCTCTGAAGGACTAAGAATAAGAAGCAAAATACTTGAAATCTGAAATAAAAACAGAAAATGATGGGGATACACAGCAAATCTAGCAGCATCTGAAATAGTGACAGATGCAGGAACCATTGCAACCTTGAATAAATGTTTAGATGATAATCCATTGCACTACAATATAAGTTACACACCTAGCGCCAGAAAGTACGACTAGCTTAAATACGTGCTTGATGACCAGCACAGATATGATAAGGACAGTGTGTTCAACAATTTTACCTCAGTCTCTGACCCCATATTGTTCCGTGTTTCTTTCTTTTGGGAAGCAGGCAGGAGCAGCAAGCAGTGAAGAATGCAAATGATACATTGGCTTTCATTGTGACAGCATTCGAAAACAGGAGAAGGGATATCTTTCTATAACGGCCTTGGCGAGACCAAACCTAGAGTACTGTGCGTACCTTTGTTCTTCGTTCCCAAGGAAGGATGCCCTGGCTAATGAGAGAGTGCATCTCAGGATTGACGTATGAGGAGAGATTCGATCCTCGTTTAACCTTTTCTTTTATCTTTCACCCGCTGACTACATCACTAACTAATGTTCGACCTCCCATTTCCTGATCTGAGTCTGACAAGTCTGAGCCTATACTTTGGTTCCTATCCTCCTGCCGAACTAGTTTAAAATTCACCAACGGATCTGGCAAAAGCATCAACAAGAATATTTGTTCCAGCTCTGCCCTGGACAACTGGTCAGGCTTGTACAGGTCCCACTTTCCCAGAAACAGTCTCAGTGCCTCAGGAATCTAAACCCTTCTCTGGTACATAATTTCTGCAGCCATATATTCATCTCATCTGTCCTCTTATTCATGTTCTCACTAGCATGTGTATTGTAGCAGCCCACAACTAAGATGGCCACCTGGGGCTTTTTAGCTGACACAAGATGGCTGAAAAGAATTGGCAGCCACATATAGATATTCACAGCCAGACTTGTGATCTCCATATAGAGTTACTGGATTAGGTAATGAAAGGTCCCATGGGGGTCATAAAAGAGTCCTGTTGAGAAGAAACATTTGGGAATTTACTTGGGTTTCTGTAAACAGGCAGTTTAAAACACATAAGCGTTTTAATAAGAGGTATTTTTGAAACACCTTGTTAAGCCACATTCCCAAGTTTGTTACTTAGCAAAAAGTAGAAGAAAGAGTCTGATCCCACAGTATTCTCAACTGTTTAGGTAACTGTAAGTTAGAAATGCAAACAACAAATTAATATGAAAGGATTAGTTGAACTCCTTGAGCAACAGAAGCTCACTGCATCGTTAGGGAAGAGAAAGCAATAAATGGTGTAAACAAACTCTAAAGGATCACCTGCATAGGAAGGGGGCAAAGAAAGGTTGTGAAAAGAGAGGCCAGGATTGCGGAGCTCAAGTGCAGATGTGGATAATTTGAACAAATACTTACATCCAAAGATAAAGGAAGAGTGACAGAGATAGATTACAACATACAAAGTGAAGATAGGTTATGTCCCCTAGTTATTTGTGGAATCTAAACAAGTTCTGTTTAATGGTTAGGTAAAGTTCTAAAATAATTGGTCCTCATCCCTTTGTTTTCCTATGTCATTAGTACCTACGTGTCCCATGACCATTGGTTGTTCAACCTCCCATCCAGAATATCTTGCAGCTGCTTCATGACATCCCTGATCCTGGCACCAGGGGGGCAACGTACTATCCTGGATTCACGTCCGTCTGTACCCCTTACTATTGAATCCCGTATCACTATAGTCATGCTTCTCGTTTTCCTCCCCTTCTGTGCAGCAGAGCCATCTGAAGTGCCATGAACTTGGCTGATGCTGCTTTCCCGAGTAGTCAACCCACCACCCCGAAACAATACACAAAACAGTATACCTGTTTGAGAGGGGGATGATGACTAGGGATTCTGGCACTTCCCTCCCGAGCCTTTTACTTTGTCTGATGGTCACTCATTCCCTTTCTGTCTGTGTAATCCACACTGTTGTGTGATCAACCCGTTAAACGTGCTACCACAAACATTTTCAGTATTGTGGATGCTCCGTACTGGTTCCACCCACAGCTTCAGCTCTGAAAAGCAGTTAGCCAGTAGCTACAGATGGACACACTTCCTGCACGCGTAACAATAAGGGACACTGGAAGAGTGCCTTATTTCCCACATTGCACAAGAGGAACACACCATGGGTCTGTGGTCTTTTGTCATGGCTTCTCTCCAGATTAAGCTAGTTTCTCCCTTTAAGAGAATTTAATTAAGCTAGGACCTCCCCCTTCATTTCAGGCACTTCTATTATAACCAAAAGTCCCTAACTTTATTTAAGCTGATATATTCTTTAAAAACCAGAAGAAAATTCTGTTTCCATTAAGACCATGTGACTTTCTAAACTGCCCAAACTGAGACTGAGCTCCACACTCAATCTTTCAGCTTCATTTTCTCCCTGTCTAACCTCACTTTGCTTTAGAGTTGGGTGAAAACACTCTCATTCAGCCAACCAGCAGTCAGCGCAGCCTTGTCACTTTCATTGTCTCCTCACACCCACTCTGACCTCAGTCTCCTGTACTGATTCAATCCACTTCAGCAGGGGCTCAGGCAACAGCACCTCATCTTTCAATTCAGTAATTTATAACCCTCTGTACTCAACATGGACTTCAGCAGTTTCAGGATCAACAGAGAGTTGTCAGGATCTGGAACATTCCACCTGAAGGGGTGCTGGAATTCAAGTCCATAAGGAATTTTGCAGGTATTTGGGAATGAGGTGTTTATGATACAAAATCATGAAGTGGGTGATTGTGATTAAATATGACTGTTCCTTCAAAGAGACAAAGTGTTATTTGGATAAATCTATCCTCCCTCTCGGGTCAATCTCTCCTTTCTCAGCTGCAGGGCTTAGAACTGAGCACAAAAACCAGGGGGAACATAACCAAAAATTTGAATATCTTGCTGCTTTTCGAGTTACAAACATATCAAAAATAACCTCCCACAGGCAGAACAGACAAACCTCTTTCCTTCCACCGTTAAATGCCACGAATTTTCAGATCCTGATGACTCTGCTTGCTGTCGAAACTTGCTTTGAGATCCCAGTCTGTAAATTATTCTCAATTAATATCCCATAAAACGAATTCATTCACAAAAGAAAAAAAATCACTATCAGTCCAGAATAGAAATCTAGAAACCACTGCAAGATTGCCTAGAAATGACAAAACATTTCTTTTTTTTTCACTTTGCTATGTGTAAATCCTCCTCTTCAAATCACCCCCATTCCCCAACCCAAAAAGATGCAGAGTTAAATTACACCCGTTATTAGAGAATGAGAAAGTCACATATTGACAAAGAGTTGATCAAGGATCAGAAAGGTGAATCAGAGCAGTTTCGATGTTCTGATCCCAATTATATGAACACCAGACAGACGGATATGGTTTGATAGATTATAACCTTTAAAATAAGGCTTCCTGCAATGAGACTGCAGTAGACAGGGCGGTATGGCGGCTTAGTGGTTCACAGCGCCACGGGCCCGGGTTCGATTCCACCCTCAGGCAACTTTCTCCCCGCGTCAGCGCGGGTCTCCTCCAGTTTCTTCCCACAGTCCAAAGATGTGCAGGTTAGGTGGATTGGCCACAGTGTCCAGGGATGTGTACGTTAGCTGGGTCGGTGTGGACTTGTTGGCCCAAAGGGCCTGTTTCCACGCTGTAGGGATTCGATGATAAGATGTAACTCTGAGCGAATTACGGGTATTTCTAAAGTGTAACAGCAGCAATTACTCTGCCTCAAGACAGTACTCTGTCAACGTCAAATGCTCAGTTCATTTCCCACCCGCTTTCGAACGTTCTCCATTTTTGTACCGCGTCCTGTACCTTCCGTTGGCAGCCGCAGCGACACTGCGCCTGCGGACAAAGGCGATCACGTGACTGGCACTACTCTCCCCGTCACTCTCTCCCAAGGGTCTAAGAAGGATCTAGGCCCGAAACATCAGCCTTGCCGCTCCTCTGATGCTGCTTGGCCTGCTCTGTTCATCCAGCTCTACGCCTTCTTATCTCACCCTCTCCGATTGGTTGGAGGACAAGCCGCTGCCTTTGGTCCTCCAGCTCCGCCCTCTGCCATCCTATTGGGTCGGAGCTGATGTCAATCACATGGACTCCCACGGCGAGCTAAGGCGTGCTTCGTGCTTGGCACTTTTGCTGCTGTGCATCATCAGCGCAATTAGGGAATACATTCTGAGATTGGACAGAAATGTATCAATGCTGATTCTCTTTATGTTAAGCGATTACCACTGCAACAACTTGCATTTTATTGAACCTTTCACATTGCCACTGTCCCAAGGTGGTTCGCAGATGATCAAAGCGTTAATTACAGACATGGGTTTAAATCGCAAAGACCAAGAGAGAAGTTTCAGGGAGGAAATTCCGCAGCTTGTGTCCAATCTTGGAGTGATGTAAGTCGGAAAGGCTATCTAGAAAGGGGGATAAAAGAACTGCGGACGCTGTAAATCAGAGGCAAGAATAGAAATTGCTGGAAAAGCTCAGCAGGTCCGGCAGCATCTGTGGAGAGAGACCCTTCTTCCGAACTCTGCAGATGCTGACAGACCCGCTGAGTTTTTCCAGCAATTTCTATTTTCATCTGGAATGGAGAATTGTAGGAGTGCATTGGGTTTTAAGGTTGGCGAAGATTCCAGAGACTGTCTGTTATAGAGAGTACTGTTGCCTCATGGAGATTGATGTGTGGCGATGCAATGGGTACATGCAAGCCACGTCCACAGTGGTACAGAAGATTTCTACTGCTGTGAACAGGTGACAGATCTTGCAAGGGTGGGCTTACAAAATGTCACTGATTGCCAGCAAAATACTCTAAGGTAGAGTTGGGGTAATGATGGGGTGCTGCTAAAGGAAAGGGGGCAGGGAACAGGGAATTCCACACAAAGCTCTCCCTCCTTCTCACTATTTTCACCCCCAAACTGAGGGAGTACCTGACACACCACCTCTATCTCCAATCACAACACAATATCCCACAATGGCTATGTCTGGCCCTGCATAAGTAGAAGTGGAACAGTCATTACCGGAACATTCTGGGGCTCTGAAACTCTAGTGAAGAGCAAAGGCATCTGAGCAGTGACAGCAGAAATTTGGAAGACTGTTTCCACCTTTGCTGAAACCCACAAAGTGCACCAGATTTTAAAAAAAAAAGGATCGGGACTACAAAATGTAATTGATCAAGTGTGTGCTCACATTGGGGGAGGCAGGGTGGGGGACTGAATCGACGAAATGTTCAGTTTCCTCAGCTGGACAATCCAAGATGGAGGAAAGGAAAATTGTGGCTGTAAGGACTGCTCCTGTTTTGAGGTATTTTCAGTATTGGAACTGATTTCCTCAAATTCTAGGAGCAGTAATTATTGTTTTACAAGCCGTTGCATTGTTTTGGAACTTTGGGGAAAAAAACAGTTCAAAACAATGGCACTTTCAAGAGAAGGAAGACAGACAAAGGTAGTGACCACATGGGAAGTGAATCAAACAGAAATAAACTTATACTGCTGTGTAACCCAGCAGTGAATCAACACAGCTGACTGTTCTGCTGTTTCATTACAACAAACAGCAATGGGCCCAGCACTGACTCCTGAGACACACCATTGTCACAGGCCTCCAGTCCGACAAGCATTCTTCCACTATTGCTCTCTGCTTCCTACCATCAAGCCAATTTTGTATCCAATTTGCCAACTCTCCCCGGATTCCACGTGATCTGGCCTACCATGTGTTACCGAAAAGCCAGGGAACTCTAGACCAGGGAGCCTGGACATTGGATGTTGCCAACTTGTTGGAGGGAATCCTGAGGGACAGGAAATTGGAAAAGCAAGGACAGATTAGGGATAATCAACATAGCTTTGTGCATGGGAAGTTGTGTCTCACTAACTTGATTGAGTTTTTTGAAGAAGAAATGAAGAGGATGGGTGAGGGCAGAACAGTGGATGTGATCTGTGTGGACTTCAGTGAGGCAGTCGATAAAGTTCTTCATGGTAGACTGGTCAGGACGGTTAGATCACATGGAATACAGGGAGAACTAACCATTTTGGATACGGAACTGGCTCGAAGGTAGAAGACAGAAGGTGGTGGTGGAGGGTTGCTTTTCAGACTGGAGGCCTGTGACCAGTGGTATGTCACAAGGATAGATGCTGGGTCCATTGCATTTTGTCATTGATTTGGATGTGAACATAGGCGGTATGTTTAGTAGGTTTGCAGATGACACCAAAATTGGAGGTGTAGTGGACAGCAAAGAGGGTTTCCTCAGAATACAATGGGATCTTGATTAGATGGACCAATGGACTGAAGAGTAGCAGATGGAGTTTAATTTAGATAAATGTGAGGTGCTGCATTTTTGAAAGGCATATCAGGGCAGAACTTATACACTTAATGGTAAGGTCCAGTAAGGTCTCTACTGAACATAGAGATTTTGGAGTGCAGGTTCATAGTTCCTTGAAGGCGGAGTCTGAGGTAGATATGATAGTGAAGGCAGCATTTGGAATGCTTGCCTTTATTGGTCAGTCCATTGAAGAAAGGAATTGGGAGGTCATGTTGAGGCTGTACAGGACATTGGTTAAGCCACTTTTGGAATACTGTGTGCAGTTCTGGTCTCCCTGCTTTTGGAAGGATGTTGTGAAACCGAAAGGGTTCAGAAAAGATTTACAAGAATGTTGTCAGGGTCGGCGGGTTTGAGCTACAGGCATAGGCTGAAAGGCTGGGGCTATTTTCTCTGGAGCATCAGAGGCCAAGGGATGACCTTATAGCTGTTTATAAAATCATGAGGGGCATGGATAGGGTAAATAGACAAGGTCTTTTCCCCAGGATGGGAGTCCAACACTAGAGGGCATAGGTTTAAGGTGAGAGGGGAAAGATTCAAAAGGGACCTAAGGGGCAACTTTTTCACGCAGAGGGTGGTGTGTGTATGGAATGAGCTGCCAGAGAAAGTGGTGGAGGTTGGTACAATTACAACATTTAAAAAGGCATCTGGATGGGTATATGAATGGGAAGCATTTAGAGGGATATGTGCCAAATGCTGGTAAATGGGACTAGCTGAATCTAGGATAACTGGTCGGCATGGACGAGTTGGATCGAAGAGTCTGTTTCGATGCTGTGCATCTCTATGACTGTATGACTCTTTGTTGAAGACAATTTTCTTCATCAATATATAAACGTTCCTACCAGAGAATGAACAAACAGGATATTGCAAGACCACATCTGATACAGCTTTGATACTCTAAACTAAAAAAAGGTATAATTGCTTTAGGAGTTCCCCTTTCCTCATTCCTGGAATGAAGGCCTTTCGTTATGAAGGATTGTCAGTTTAGGTCTTAGATGAGAAATCTTATTGAGCCATACATGATTTTGAGAAAAGTGTATCAGCTAGATACCTGATGTGTATTTTCTCTTGTCAAGGAGACTAAAGCTAGGGAATAAATTTTAAGAATAAGTTGTATTGATATTAACACAGATATTATGAAGACATTAACCGATTTTTAAAAAATTATGCAGATGCATGTAAACGTGTCATCAAATTATAAAATGGAGACATTTTTTTGGCTAATAAAAGGCACTGTGTATGACCACAGAAATAATGCACCTGCATATAACAGGAAACTGGTTCGGAATAATATATTCCAGGAATGTTCAAGGAGATCTCACATGGTCCAGAATCTATAGGTGTGAGGTTGGAAAAACATAGCAGGTCAGACAGCATCAGAGGAGCAGGAGTGTCAATATTTTGGGCCAAAACTCTTTATCTGGACATGGTCCAGTTTGGTGTTCAGTAGACATTATTGTATGTTTCAACACAGAGAGAAAGAAAAAATGTTACCTTCCTGAGAAGCAGCAGCCTGTTGCGCTCTCTCTCTCACACTTTGTTCCTCCTGACAACAAAGTGCGAGAGCAGAAAATCCTTGTCATCTTTACCACTTGTGGAGGATTCCAGATGAAGATTCATTGGAATCTCTCCACTGCTTGAAGCAAAGGGAATTGAACCAAACCCAACTGTTTAATGAAGGAATCCCATTGCCAGCAGCTTGTGTGAGCAGAATATTCAGAGGCAGAATAACAGTTGGGACACTATCATTTTTCTATTTGTTATGAGTTCAACTATATTGGAACTCTGGAAAGCTTTCATTTTTCTGTTTGCCTTAAGGGGGTGTGTGTGTGTGTGTGTGTGTGTGTGTGTGTGTGTGTGTGTGCGCGCCTCATATTTTACTAGAAAATGACCCCATCTCAAACCTATATCGTTGGCCATTTAACTAAACTGGTTATATTTAAGCTCTGTTGTAACCAGTGGAGGATTGAGGCTGGAAAAGGAAACAGTGACCCTACAACATCGGTCGGAACACAAATGAGAAATTCTCAAAGGGTTGTTCAAGTGGGAAATCTCTTCCCCAGAAATTTGTGGTGCCTGAGTGCTTGCATTTATTCAAAGTTGAGTTTGTTAGACATTTGACAAACAAGTGAGTCAAGGAAAATGGTGTACAGACAGAAAAGTGCTGCTGAGACCACAATCAGATCAGCCACAATCTTAATGCCATGGCAGAACAGTGACAAACTATCTAATGGCCCACTCCTGCTCGTCTGTCCTATGTTCCTATGTTCCATTCAGCCCCTCAAATCTCCTGCACTGGAGCAGTTGCAGGCCACTTACTCCAAATACCCGGTCCATAGAAACACAAGATATCATTCAGTCCCTCAAGACTGTCATGCATGATTTGGTGTGGGTTGAAAAATGTTATTGGGAAATTCCAGCTGGGTATGAAAGAGACTCCTCACCTCTCTCTGCAGAGCTTCCCTTCTCTGCAACTTGTGCTTCAATTATTGGTCATGTTGTAGACCCAGATTCATTGTGAATATAGAGCCCATACCTCACCCAGACATGATTCAAAAAATACTTTGATCTCGCTGACTGCAATATTCAATAACAGAATGTGCAGGAAAATTATAACCACAAAGGAAACAGGAATAGGTAATTCAGGTGCTCAGGCCTGCCTTGCTGTTGTCTCAGATCATGGCTGATTTACTGTTGGCATCAACTCCTCTTTAATGCCCAATTCTTCAAAGCCCTAAACTCTATGACAGGTCAAAAACCCATCCACCTTCTCTTTAAATACTTTCAGTGATCTAGCTCCGCTAACCCTCTAGGCTAGATAATTCCTGACATTCACTACCCACTGTGAGAAGAAAACACTCCCTACATATACACTGTGCCCTATTAACATGAACAAAAGAGGTGAACACAAGGGCTCAGATAAGAGTGACTGGCTGTGATATCAAGGCAGTATTTGACTGAGGATGTCATCAAGGAATGCCAAATAAATTGAACTTAATTGGAATCAGGCATAATCTCTCCACTGGTTGGGGGTCACTCAGAGCACAAAGGTAGTTGTTTGTGGTCGGTGGCGTCAATCCTGTCAGTCCTGGGACATCTCTACAGGAGATCCTTAGAGTAGCTTCCTCGGCACAAACATCTTCAGCTGCTTGATCAGTTTTTCCCCTGTCATAAGATCAGAAGTGGGGATGTTCGTTGAAGATTGTGCAATATTCAGAACAATTTGCCCCCCTCAGCTTCTGAAGCAGCCCGTGTCCATGTGCAGCAAGACCCGGACAACATTCAAGTTTGTGCTATGAAAGTGGAGGTAACATTTATGCAACAGCGCTGCCAGACACTGCTCATTTCCACAGTCAAAAGAGGAGCTCATTCAGCAACTCAAGCTGGTTGCACACAAATATAAGAAGCCATTCAGCCCATCAAAACTATTGAACAGGAAGAAGGACAGCCTGTTCAATCCCTCCTGCCTGTTACATAGGAAGAGGAGGAATCTGGTCAGCACATTGAGCTGTTAAACAGGAACAGAAGCAGCTGAATCAGGCCCTTGAACTTGTTCCATGGTCCAGGAAGAGCATATTCACTCCCTCTAGACACTTACACAGAAATAGGAGGATGTCACTGATGCTCCAACATGACAAACCAATGACGCAGAGACTGCACCGATAGACTGCTCCATGATGTTACTCGTGGCTCCATTCCCTCTGGAACATATGTTACTTTAACGTGGTTTTCTGGCAGTGAGGACAGAAGCCAAATGCTTTGTTCCAAATCTCAAGGAGGCACCTCACATCTCTGAGGAGACAGACTTGTGTTCTCCATGGAGGTCAGAAGCTGGTGGGAATAGTTAACTGTTTTAGAATGAAGGTATCGTGGTTGCTGTCGGGATTGTGGATAATGTGACATTCAGTGCAGGATCACACACCAACTGCAATTAATGTGGTGAAAGTTCATTCAAAGTCTGGACGTCTCTCTCTCTCTCTCTCTCTCAATCGCCATGGGGAATGGGGGTGAGGTGTGGTGGGGTAGGCAACATCCTTAAAGATACTTAAACTGCTGAGAATCATGAATCCCGAGTAATAAATAAGTCATGGAATTTATCATCTTATCAGTGTCTGTTAGAACATAATGAGAGATTGTCCATCACTCTCAAGATTCAATGCAATCACCTCTTATTCTCTCATAGTGCCACAGATTAATCTTCACTCACTCTCATGGTACCATCATCTCAGGGATTAGTCTGGTGAAACTGCTTTGCACTTTTTCTGTGGCAAGGAGGTAATTCCATATAAAAGAGAGAAAATCTGTGCATAGCCCAAATACTGCTGCAATAACACTCTCAGGATTGATCACAATAGTTCTTTTTCCTCACTTAGCTGTCTCTGTTTCTTTCTTGTGGCATAAAAAGCCATTGCTTCTCTATGCACTGTGACTAACTGACTTAAAAGCTCCTTGCATCTGTATGTCAGCATCAATAAAGTCATCACCAGAAGTATCTATGGAGATGAACGTCACTCTCGCAGAGAGAATGAGAAAGAATGCATCTGAAATAGGGAATGGCTACCTACCTGAATGGAAGTGAGCTGTACAATATGGAAACAGGCAGAAGAAGGGAGCTGAGACAAATTGCAGATGCTGGAATCCAAGGTAGACAAACAATAAGCTGAAAGAACCCAGCAGGCCAGGCAGCATCTGGACGAAAGGAGAAGTCAATATTTCAGGTCCTGAAGAAGGGTAATACCCAAAATGTTGACTGCTCCTTCCCTCCAGATGCTGCCTGGCCTGCTATGTTCTTCCAGCCTCCTGTTTGTCTACAGAGGAAGAGAGCTAAATTTACTTCTGTTGATCTTTCATGGGATTTGTGCAGCCCTGATAAGGGCAGCTTGTTATGCCTATCTCAAACTGAGTGTGTTGTTCAGCTGTTCCACAGAATAAAAAAGAGTAAAACATATTGATGTGGGTTTGCAGTCACATAGAGACATGACGAGGGAAGGATGACACATTGTCTCCTCTAGAGGACATGAGGCAAGCAGATGGACTTTCTTTAACAAATAATGATGGTTTCATTTAAATTCCACCAATTTTCTCCATGATGTATCAACTGATTATTATTCTGTGCCTTCGATTATGAGTCATTGACATAACCACCACGCACTGTCTTCCCATCTGACAGGTTCTGTGGAGAGAACAAGTTAAACATCTCCAGTGTAATTTTTTTAATAGAATCCCTATAGTGTGGAAACAGGCCCTTTGGCCCACACTGACCCTCAGAGCATCCCACCCAAAACAATCTCCCTATAATCCACACACCTCTGGACTCTACAGTCAATTTAGCATGGCCAAACCACCTAACCCACACATCTTTAGACTGTGGGAGGAAACTGGAGCACCCAAAGGAAACCCATGCAGACATGGGGAGAAAATGCAAACTCCACACAGACAGTCACCCAAGAGTGGGATTGAACCCAGGCTCCTGGTGCTGTGAAGCAGCAGTGCTAACCACTGAGCCACCATGCTGCCTTTGTACATGGAAGTGTGGTTAGAAGCGACTTAAAACAATTGAATCCAGATTTAACAAAGGCATCAATGGTGGTTTATTCAGAAATTGCACTGAAGCTGAGAAGGAGACTGGGATATCATGATCGTGGTATTGGACAGGATTGGTGCCAGGGAGGATATGGAGACATAAATCTGTGTGGGAGAAAAAGGATCATGGAGTCGGAGAACAGCCTGGTTCCTCTTCGCATATTGGTGAGTAATTTGTAAATAATTTGCTAGTTATAATTTGTAAGGAATGGAATTTTTGGTTGGAACTAAAAATGTTAACTTCTACCTTTCCAAAATTTAAATATCATGAGCAGCAATTTGGTTCAACCCGGTTTAGTAGACAGATGGTGACTTATCAGGAACATTAACTATAGTAAGAATGGGACAGTAGCCCCCACCTTGAATAACCATCTTTGATCTGAAATGCTAATGATATCCAAGGCTGGGAAAGATGGTAAAGACCAGCGGAAAGAAAAACTCCATTGTTGTAACATTCTAGTCCATTGTTCTCAAATTCTCATCAATTGTTGGAACATTCCAGTCTATTGTTCCCCACCCTTATCTGCCTTCCGGAGGGACCACTCCCTCCGCGACTCCCTTGTCCGCGCCACACTCCCCTCCAGCCCCACCACACCCGGCACTTTTCCTTGTAACCGCAGGAAGTGCTACACCTGCCCCCACACCTCCTCCCTCACCCCAATCCCAGGCCCCAAGAAGACATTCCACATCAGGCAGAGGTTCACCTGCACATCTGCCAATGTGGTATACTGCATCCGCTGTACCCGTTGTGGCTTCCTCTACATCGGGGAAACCAAGCGGAGGCTTGGGGACCGCTTTGCAGAACACCTGCGCTCAGTTCGCAACAAACAACTGCACCTCCCAGTCGCGAACCATTTCAACTCCCCTCCCATTCCTCAGATGACATGTCCATCCTTGGCCTCCTACAATGCCACAGTGATGCCACCCGAAGGCTGCAGGAACAGCAAATCATATTCAGCCTGGGAACCCTGCAGCCCAATGGCATCAATGTGGATTTCACAAGTTTCAAAATCTCCCCTCCCCCAACCGCATCCCAAAACCAGCCCAGCTCATCTCCACCTCCCTAACCTGTTTTTCCTCTCACCTCAAGCCACACCCCCATCTCCTATCTACTAACATCATCCCGCCCCCTTGACCTGTCCGTCCTCCCTGGACTGACCTATCTCCTCCCTACCCCCCAACCTACACTCACCTTTACTGGCTCCATCCCCGCCTCTTCGACTTGTC
>JAHRHZ010000130.1:1235852-1270519 GCA_024137785.1 Ginglymostoma cirratum
TTTTCCTCTCACCTCAAGCCACACCCCCATCTCCTATCTACTAACATCATCCCGCCCCCTTGACCTGTCCGTCCTCCCTGGACTGACCTATCTCCTCCCTACCCCCCTACCTACACTCACCTTTACTGGTTCCATCCCCGCCTCTTCGACTTGTCTGCCTCCTCTCCACCTATCCTCTCCTCTATCCATTCTCTATCCGCCTCCCCCTCTCTCCCTATTTATTTCAGAACCCTCTTCCCCTCCCCCATTTCTGATGAAGGGTTTAGGCCCGAAACGTCAAGTTTTCCTGCTCCTATGATGCTGCTTGACCTGCTGTGTTCATCCAGCCCCATGCTTGTTCTCAAATTCTGATGTCTCCTCTCCCTCTCTCTGGAGCTGCTGATCCCTGTTAGTGCTGTCAATGATCTTCCTGCTCATACTAGGGGATAATGCATTGAAAGGAGTCCCTTATTAATGGATGTGGCAAACCCTCCAGTGACACATTTAGGATCCATGGAGACTGACATTAATCACCTTCACTGAACAAATAGCTCCAGTTGACTCCTTTCAATTCAATACTGCATTACTAAAATTCAAAATAATGTTTAAAATTTACACATCCTTGATGGGACATGTGAGGGTGACTGACGGAAGGAATGTTGGAGATGGTAGATTCAATCTGTGTTGGATATGGGAGCAATACCAGAGGATTGTCAGAACATAAACATGCTTCTCTGTTCATTAATGGAAACATACATTCTGTAACTGCTGATCAGTCATTACAATATCAGTAAAATATTGAAAGAACTTTCATAGTCTATAATCTGAGGGGAAATGTGCTCAAGGCAACACTGGTTTATAACAGAAAAATGGAATGGATATGATAACAGAGAATTATACCTGACAAACGCAATTCAGATAGTTATTCCAGGATCAGAGAGAGCAGATGAGGGTTGTGCTGTTGATGTTATCGATGTCAATGAACTGTAATAAAGTAACATTTACTGGACTTCAAGAGGTGACTTAATAGAGACATACAAGATGATAAGAGGATTAGATAGGGTGGACAGTGACAGCCTTTTCCTCGGATGGTGACGGCTAGCACGAGGGGACATAGCTTTAAATTGAGGGGGGATAGATATAGGACAGATGTCAGAGGTAGGTTCTTTACTCGGAGAGTAGTAAGGGCGTGGAATGCCCTGCCTGCAACAATAGTAGACTCGCCAACTTTAAGGGCATTTAAATGGTCATTGGATAAACATATGGATGATAATGGAATAGTGTAGGTTAGATGGGCTTCAGATTGGTTTCACAGGTCGGCGCAACATCGAGGGCCGAAGAGCCTGTACTGCGCTGTAATGTTCTATGTTCTACGTTCTAACGTGTGACTATGACATTGAGGAAAAGTCAGAAAACAGACAGAATTGGAGGACATGGCTGTTCAGACTGGAGGGAGGGACGATAATATTTCCCAGCCATCAGTATTGGAACGTTATTCTTTAGGATTCATATGAAGACCAGGTTCAAGGGTACATCTACGATGAGGAATGAGGAGAGACAATATTAATGAAATGTGTTTATTCAACACAAAATACAGGGACAAGATGACTTCCTGTACATACCAAAATATGGAAAGTACAAAGGGATAACATTGTTAAAATGCACTCATGATATTGAGCTATATAAATTGAAATGTGGATTACAAAATCATGGAAGTGGTGTGCAAACTTTATCGATCATTATTTGATCCACAGCTGAGATACTGATTTCCCCACTGTGAGTGATCCTTCTCACTGAGATTGCCTGCCCAAGGCTCTCTCACTATGTATGTTATCAGTTCCTGCTGCTATTGGTCCAGTCTATTTAAATTAATGCACCTTCTCCCTGGAACAAATCTATTGGCGTATTGGATTCTGTTTAGCTGTCAGCAACTCAGCTCTGTGATATAACAAGCATGGGGCTGGATGAACACAGCTGACCTATCTCCTCCCTACCCCCCTACCTACACTCACCTTTACTGGCTCCATCCCCGCCTCTTCGACTTGTCTGCCTCCTCTCCACCTATCCTCTCCTCTATCCATCCTCTATCCGCCTCCCCCTCTCTCCCTATTTATTTCAGAACCCTCTTCCCCTCCCCCATTTCTGATGAAGGGTTTAGGCCCGAAACGTCAAGTTTTCCTGCTCCTATGATGCTGCTTGACCTGCTGTGTTCATCCAGCCCCATGCTTGTTATCTCGGATTCTCCAGCATCTGCAGTACCTTTTTATCTCAGCTCTGTGATATTATCGGAGATAAATGATCTGGGATGACATCTAGTGTTAGCATAGTGCTTACAGGGTATGGTATCAGACAAAGTGCAGGCAGTCTGTGGGAATTTCTAAATAAAACTTACATCTTCTGTCTGTTCCTATCTATCTCACCTCATCCTGTTTTCTGATCTAACTTCCCCCCTTTTTCTCTCACTCAGTCTGTTGCTCCCCTTTCTCTCTTCTCTCAGTTTATCTCCCTTCATTTTCTTTTTCAATGTTTATGTCTCTCTCTCTCTCCCTCTCTTTTACACACACACACACACACACACACACACACACTCTATCTCCACTCATTCTCTATGTCTCCAAATTTTGCAATTGGATAACCTGTGGACACACAGTGGGCTGAATGGCCTCCACCTGTGCTGTAATATTTCAGAGTTTCTCTGACCCGCAATAAAATCTTTAGCTACCTGAAGAGACAAGCTGAAGGGCACAGTGCACAATCATCAATTATCCCTTCCTGTTCTGGTCTGATATGCAGCTGCCTCAAAAATGTCTGTTCAAACAAAATGGATTGAATGAAATTCGAGTAGTCAGGCAAACGTTCACCAGAGTATATTTCAATTAGGATTTAATGAAGAATGAGGTTCCAGAATGATATAAGCAATGAAAGAAATAGCAGCAGAGCAGAACATACGGCTCAAGTAGGCGATGGCCTAGTGATATTATGCTAGGTTATTAATCCAGAAACTCAGTTAATGTTCTGGGGATCCGGTCCAACCCAATGTTTGGAATTGATTTCAACTATTTCAAAAAATGCAAATCTACTGATGACCGTGAAATCATTGTCGATTGTCGGAAAAACCCATCTGGTTCACTAATGTCCTTCAGGGAAGGAAATCTGCTGTCCTCACCTGGTCTGGTCTACATGTGACTCCAGCCCCACAGCAATGTGGTTGACTCTCAATGGCCCTCTGAAAGGTCTAGCAAGCCATTCAGTTGTACCAATTGCTACAAAGTCTCAAAGAAATGAAGCTAGATGGATCACCTGGAATCCACCTGGGTACCAGAAAACAAAATGGCAGAAAGAGCCCCATCAACCCCGAAAAGTCCTCCTCACTAACAGCTGGGGGCTAGTGCCAAAATTGGGAGAGCTGTTTCACAGTCTAGTCAAGCAATGTCATACTCATGGAATCATACCTTACAGACATTGTTCCAGACACCACCATCACCATCTCTGGATAAGTCCTGTCTCACTAGCAGGACAGACCCAGCAGAGGTGGCGACGCAGTGGTATACAGTGGGGAGTCTCAACATTGATTCCAGGTGCCATGAAGTGGTTTCAGGTTAAACATGGGCAAGGAAACCTCCTGCTGATTGTCACGTACTGTTCTCCCTCAGGTGATGAATCAGTACTCCTCCATGTTGAACAACACTTAGAGTAAGCACTGAGGATAGAAAGGGCACAAAATGTACTCTGGGTGGGCAATTTCAATGACCACCACCAAGAGTGGCTCAGCAGCCATACTACTGATCGAGCTGGTTGGGTCCTAAAGGTCCTAAAGCTGCTAGACTGGCAGGTGGCGAGGGAATCAAAAAGAGGGAGAAACATACTTGACCTCATCCTTACCAATCTGCCAGCTGCGGATGCATCTGTCCATGATAGTATCAGTAAGAGTGACCACTGCACAGTCCTTGTGGAGACGAAGTCCCACCTACACTTTGAGAAAAATGTCCATTGTGTTGAGTGGCACTATCACCGTGCTAAATGGGACAGACTTTGAACAGATCTAGCAACTCAAGACTGGACATGCTCAAAATAGTCATAGAGTCATACAGAATGGTAACAGACCCTTTGGTCCAATTAGTTTCCTCTGTGATGTCGAAATGATTTATTTTTGGGCAGTTTTCCCTTACTTTATACACAATAAATAGAGTCTTTCCATTGCACCTGTATCCAGGCAGCTCTGAGTGAACAATTTTGTATGGAGACATGATGAATATTATTGCCTTTCTGCAATTCATAATATTTTGCAATCAACTCTCTCAGATTCAAAAAGAGAAAAGAATTCAAAAGTGGAGGGGTAGATACTTGCAAAAGGTTTGTTCATCTCCTTCTGCTCATATCTCGGGGTCAACACCGATCAAACAAAACTGTTCTGTGTCTCCAAAGATGTTGTTTGAAGAACAAAAACACCTGTGCAACCTGAGAGATTCAAAGAAACTCCAAAGAAAAATTTGCTGCTTGTGAGGTGGCGTGGGGAGGCCACCATTGTATCACTTTAAACACAACGGTGGGGGAAGGGAGAGAGAGAGAAAGTAAGAGAGAGAGAGACTCTGAGCTTTCGACTCATCACTTTTTAGTTCAAACTTCCCTCCAGGACAAAGCTGATCCATTGCAGCCAGAGATAGACAATCAAAAACACAGCAACACATATTTGGAGGAACACAGTATCTTATCTCTGATACATATTTGGAGGCACATGTCAACATAACCATCAGCATTGTATCACTTTAAACACAAGAGAGATGGACAGAGAGAAAAGGATTGGGGGTCTTTATCCCCAAATCAATGGGTTCACCCCAAAACAACAGAGACTGCATTGAACAGAAACACAGACAGAGATACACACAGGCATATAAGACACACTAATACACTAATGTACCCTAAAACACACAAACAGCTGCAAACACAGAGATAGTTCCACATAGATAAACACACAGATACAGAGACAGAAATGTACAGACAAAGAGCCACACCATAGATACACATATATACAGGCAGAAACATAAGAAACACAAATACAGAGACAGAAATACACAAATAGACACCGACACACATGCAGAGAAACACACAGACACAGCAATATGCACATACAGACACAGTGACACACATACAGATGGTTATGGACCAGACCAGAACGCCTAAAAATATATTATGATTGCCGAACCTTTCCTCACCTTAAAGGCAAGTGCCAGGCATTTCGTGCTGGATGCAATTCAATTGGTCAAACTACCAGGTTTGGAGGAAAACACGCTTTATTAAAACATTATAACCAAAATACAACTAAACATAGAAGAAATTGAAGTAACTTAAGCCTACTGGTAAATTTAACAGAAAAATAGATTATTTAATAACTAAGCAATAGATTATTTAACAGCTAAGCAATAATGGTGGCTCAGTGGTTAGCACTGCTGCCTCACAGTGCCAGGGACCCATGTTTGATTCCAGCCTTGAGTGACTGTCTGTGTGGATTTTGCACATTCTCCCCATGTCTGCACACCTCCAGGTGCTCCAGTTTCCTCTCACAGTCCAAAGATATGCGGGTTAGGTGAATTGGCCATGCTAAACAGCCCATAGAGTCTAGGGTGGGAAATGCAGGGATGGGGTGGGTCTGGTTGGGATGCTCTTCAGAGGGTCGGTGCGGACCCAATGGGCCGAATGCTTGCTTCTACATTGGAGGGATTTTATGTTTTCAATATAGTAACATCCCATAAACACAAGCTTAGCCAAGGGCAAGTTCAGAAGAATTGATAACCTCACATACAACTCCAGCAACAGGAGGGAAACTTTGAGAAATAGTAGCAGATAATTTTATGTTATTAGTACATTATAATAGATATACATTACATTGATACTAAGCATGCAAACATTCATTGCTACAGTCCATTTCAGTTCAATTTTTTCCCCGCCACTGAACGTCTCCATCTTCCTTCATCAATGTCACAACAACGTGTTGGCAATTATGTTCTCTTGTCCTGCCATGTGTATAATTTTCCAATTAAATGGCTGCAATAATAAGCTCCATCTCAATAAAACTCACTGATTTATCCTGCTTTCCCACATCTATCTTCCTAGTGCTTTTTTCTAAACCACCAACATTGCGACTTCATGTGGCCTACTTTATTACAGTGAAAATACCTGAGCTTTTTTTTTCACTTCTCTTTCCCCCACATGCACTTCATTTTTAACCATGTGGTAAACTATCTTTATTATCTTCAATGAGATTCCCTTGCCCTTACTACCTGAGGACTTCCCTCTTTCCCAATTTCCTCTTTCCTCTCAGATTGAAATTGATGTCGGAAGCCAAACTTTGATTTATGAACCAATTCATTATCATTTGCCAATATTGCAGTTTTAAATCTCAACTCTTCCGCATGAGTTCTCACTACTTCAGAAATCAAATTTTTGAACTCCTCCAAAATGCTCATCTGTCTAAAACATCATTGTTTGATATATTCTCAATGTCCTTATCCATCCATCAAAATTACTTCGTTACATCCATTCAAATGCAATGTACATTTGACCATGTTCCCTCCTTAGATTCCTAAAGCTTTGTTCGTAGGATTCTGTTACCAGGCGATTTGCACTTCAGATGGCTTTCTTCACCTCCTCATACTCCTCAGCTACCTCCTCTGATAGTGATGCAAATACCTCATTACCTCTACTTGTTTGGATCAACAATGCCCCCATGGTTACTGGCCATTTCATTTGTTTAGCCACTTTCTCAAATGAACTGAAAAGATCTTCTACATCCTTCTCATCAAACTTAGGCGATGTTTGGATATATTTAAATAGATCCTCACCAAGCCTTTGGCTGCAATGGGATTGCTCTCCAACACTGTGCTGATCACTACTCCGACTCTTCACCTTTATATCTGCCATTTTAAGTTGACTTTGAGTTTTCAGTTCCAACTGCTGAGGTTCAAAAACTCTCTCTTTCTCTCTTCCTTCTGCTAGGGCTTCTTCCCATTTCTTTTTCCCCTGCTTTTAATCGTAATTCAACTGATAAATTTTCTTTTCTCTCTGTTGTTGTTCTGTCAAGGCTATTCTTTCCTTTTCGTTTGCCTTTAACTCAAGTTGCTTCATTTGCAGTTGAATTTTAGTCATTTCCAAAGATTTTGATGGCATTTCTGACAATTGTGATTGCTGCATGATTTCCACAACTATCTCCCCTTTCCTCATAGACACAAGCGACACCAACTCCAGCCTGTTTGCCAATTCTGAAAGTTTTGCCTTGCTCACATTCTGTAAAACTCCCGAAGTAACTTCTTCCATTCCGAGGAAACACTTAGCGATTGAAAGAGCCATTAGAACACAAGGCACACCCTGTTTATTACCAACCAAATCAACACCCAAAAATAAAAGACACTAATACTTACAATTCACTGCCTTTGAGTCCAGCAATTTGAAACTCAACCTGCAGTTAGAGATTATGATCCTGACAAAAGCCCTAGTTTGTTATGGACCAAATCATACCCTTCAAAAAATATTAAGAAGATAGCCTAGGCATTGACTTTTTCATATTTTAAAGGCAAGTGCCAGGTGTTTCATTACAGATGCAATTTGATTGATAGAACTACCAGATTTGAAGCACTTTATTCAAATACTATAACTAAAATACAATAAATGAAAGAAGAAATTGAAATAATTTAACTTCATTAACAAGCTTTCAGAAAAACACATTATTTAACAACTAAACAGTAACTGTTCCAAATAGTAACATCCCATAAACACATCCTTAGTAAAAGACAAGTTCAGAAAAATACATGCTAATCCAGCAGCAGGAGGGAAAAAAAACATAAAGAGAAAGCTCTGAGAGGAGACAGTAGCATGCAGATATGTACCTTGGCTTCCAACCCTGCAGGGACTCCAGTAACGGCTGCGACTGAAATGAAAAACGCTAGGTCTGTGGGAATTTGACGCCACCCACTCAGGCTGCTTCTATTGTTCCAACCTTTCTCTTGCATAAGAAAGGGCCTTACAAACTGTTTAATTGGTGGATCTGTGTAGATAGCTTGGCACCTCTGCCTTAAAACCTCTCTTAAAAAAAAGGACAAAATTCATCTCTTAAAGCCATGGTTTCATCACTCAGGATACAGAAACACAACATACATATAAACTCTATTTTCAGTAACATTCTCATGACTCTCAATGAGAAGTGGAACAGTAATGTGATGTTCCTCAGCTATTGCCAGAGAAGCAGTGAAAGCGTTTAATAAATTCATTATCATTTGTACAATTAACAAACATGCATTCGGTCAACAGATTCATGTATCTGTTGACCGAATGCATGTTTGTTTTCTTTCTGTCTCTTTTCTTGTTTTCTTCCTGTTTCTTTTTTTTTCTCTGTCTCTCTTATATTCCCTCTCTGTCTTTTTTTCCTGTCTCCTTTCATTTATTTCCTTTCTGCCTTTTCTCTTTTATTTCTGTCTCTTTTTTTTCTCCATCTGTCTCTCTTTTCTTTCCTTCTCTTTCTCTTTTCTTCTCTGTTTTTTCTCGGTGTCTCAATTTTCTTTCTTTCTGTCTTTTCTTTTGTTTCACTCTGTCTTTTATTCCCAATCTCTCTGATCACCCCTGCAAAATTTTGCCCCACTGCTCAAATATTTCCCCACAAAATGCCCCGCAACAATTTTTATCCCAAAATTGTGCCCCCATTTGTGTCTCTGAAAATATTGCCTCTCAAATTTGTGCCCCTCAAATATTGTCCCTCCAATTCAGAGCATTCCCAAATTTTGCTCCCACTAAATTTGTGCCCCTCCAAATTTTGGCCTCTTCCTAATTTTGGCACCCACCCCCAAATTTTTGCCTCACCAAAATTTTGGCCCTTCCCAATTCTGGCAACCTGTAAATTTGTGCCCCCTCCAAATATTTAGCCCCACCCCCACTTTGCAACACCCTATCAATTTTACTCTATGCCTCCATCACACATTTTTTGAGGGTGCAAATATTATGTTCCCTCACCTTGCTCTCCCGAATAATAATGCCCCCAATTTTGTATCCCCCCTCAAATGTACCATTTCACTCCTCCTTCAATTTCTGCCTCCACAGATATTGTACACCCCCCACCAAGGTTTACCACCACGCAGTTTTTCACCTCTCTCTTAATCCGCCTTGAAATGCACCCCTGAATTTTGCACCACGCCCAAAGTTTTTGTGCACTCCTATCATTGTAACTCCTCCCCATTTACTTTTGTTCCCACCAAATATTGTTACCCAAAAAGTATTGCTGCCTCACAGATATTGCACTCTCTTGCACAAATGCTTTTTACCCCGCTAAATATTGTGCACTCTCAAACATTGCATTCGCCCACGTAGGACATCCCCAAATATTATCCTCCGAAGTTTGTTCTCCATCCCAATTTTGCATGCCTCCAATTTGTGTCCTTCAAATATTGCAAACCCACAAAGTTTTGCACCCCTAAGTTATTCCCCCTCCCAAATTTTATCCCAAAATTATTTTCCCACCCCGACATTGTTCAGCTTCTCAGTTTTGCACCTCACCTCTCCCTGTCTAGATGTCCTTCTCTGCACAGCTTTACCCCCTCCTATTTCTTCTAGGACTCCACCCGACCACTGTCTCTCTGTATCTCTTTTTATGTATAACACCCGCCCCCACCGATTTGCTGAGTCCCTAGTTTGTGCTGGAGGACAGAGTAAGCATGTGAAAAGACTGCATGGCCTTTTCACTTACTTCCTTACTGCACAGAAAGATCCTAGTCCACAGGTACCCCATCATTGATAAAGGTGCTTCATGCATCACCCTTCCTACCCTTTTCAGTTTAGAGATTTTAGGATTAAAAAGCAGGCTAGGGGTGGGGGTGGTGGTAACAGGAAGATCCCATTGCATTAGCTGTGGACAGAGAGAAAGAGAGAGAGACAAGGGCATACAGATGAAGGAGGAAAGAGAGAGAGTTGGAGAGACGGAGGGAGATAGAGAATCCAAGAGAAGAAACAGAGACAGGACACATGGAGAGGTAGAGAAAACTCAAGAAGAGAGATAAAAACACTAACACAGCAAAAGCACAGACAATATTGAAGAAATGCTTAACACAACGATCAGTCATTCTGCAAACCACCTCGGAAATCGATTATATCTAATGCTGTAAAGACAATTTCCACGTGCATTACATTATACATTATCAAAATCTATGCAATCATTACGGACATCGCAATGTTGGTATAGACTGAAGCAATCAAACTCGCAAACTGTATCTGCATGCGAAAGGATTTGGAAATGTTTTCGTGATAACTTCCAGAAGCAAAACACTGCGGATCCAACTTGGTAATAGATCTAGAATTCTATGTTGATGCAAGTTTAATTTTAACATATTTGCAAAGATTCATTAGGAACAGCCCACCATGTTGGAATTGAGCTCAAGTTTGAAAGTGACATATCACAAGCACAAAGAAGAATTTTGAAATTAAACCAAACCATGTGTCCAGGTTGAGGTAATTCCGTCCTGTGGTCGAATGGGTATGTTGATGAAATTATCTAGAACAAATAAACAGTTCGAAAGCCTCAGGGAGAGAAAAAAGACTCAACTTTGTAAACAATGATAAATCCATTGCAAAATAAGACCTCAACAAACTAGTACTCTCCAATGTTTTCCTCCAGAACTTAAAAGCACAACATTAACATTAGTTAAAATAACAGCCTAGTGATATTGCTGGAAATGGTGGCAATATAAAATTTGCGAGTCTTTACAACCAGAGATGTCCGACAGTAGTTGATAAAAATTATGTATATGTGTCTGGGGAGTGGTGGTGATTGGAGGGTGGGGGTGGTGGTAATTCTAAATTGAGAGAAAACCATCCGTGAGTGTAATGAAGACGGTTTTCATGCCTTTTACAAATACATATGAATGGAGAGATGAGCTAATAGCATTGGTCCCTTAGAAACAGACACAATTAAAATTAGAGATAACAAGCATGGGGCTGGATGAACACAGCAGGTCAAGCAGCATCATAGGAGCAGGAAAACTTGACGTTTCGGGCCGAGACCCTTCATCAGAAATGCTTTTGGTTTTGGGATGCGGTTGGGGGAGGGGAGATTTTGAAGCTTGTGAAATCCACATTGATGCCATTGGGCTGCAGGGTTCCCAGGCTGAATATGATTTGCTGTTCCTGCAGCCTTCGGGTGGCATCACTGTGGCATTGCAGGAGGCCCAGGATGGACATGTCATCTGAGGAATGGGAGGGGGAATTGAAATGGTTCGCGACTGGGAGGTGCAGTTGTTTGTTGCGAACTGAGCGCAGGTGTTCTGCAAAGCGGTCCCCAAGCCCCCGCTTGGTTTCCCCGATGTAGAGGAAGCCACAACGGGTACAGCGGATGCAGTATACCACATTGGCAGATGTGCAGGTGAACATCTGCCTGATGTGGAAAGTCTTCTTGGGGCCTGGGATTGGGGTGAGGGAGGAGGTGTGGGTGCAGGTGTAGCACTTCCTGCGGTTACAGGGAAAAGTGCCGGGTGTGGTGGGGCTGGAGGGAAGTGTGGAGCGGACAAGGGAGTCGCAGAGGAAGTGGTCCCTCTAGAAGGCAGATAAGGGTGGGGAGGGAAAAATGTCTTTGGTGGTGGGGTCTGATTGCAGATGGCAGAAGTGTCGGAGGATGATGCGTTGGATCCAGAGGTTGGTGGGGTGGTATGTGAGGACGAGGGGGATTCTTTTTTGGTTATTATTGCGTGGACGGGGCGTGAGGTTGGTGGGGTGGTATGTGAGGACGAGGGGGATTCTTTTTTGGTTATTATTGCGGGGACAGGGCGTGAGGGATGTGTTCCCGGAAATGCGGGAGACACAGTCGAGGGCGTTCTCGACCACTGTGGGGGGGAAGTTGCGGTCCTTGAAGAATGAGGACATTTGAGATGTACGGGAGTGGAACGTCTCATCCTGGGAGCAGATGCGGTGGAGGCGAAGGAATTGGGAATAGGGGATGACATTTTTGCAGGAAGGTGGGTGGGAGGAGGTGTATTCCAGGTAGCTGTGGGAGTCAGTGGGCTTGAAATGGACATCGGTTTCGAGGTGGTTACCCGAGATGGAGACAGAGAGGTCCAGGAAGGAGAGAGGAGTGTTGGAGATGGTCCAGGTGAACTTCAGGTTGGGGTAGAAGGTGTTGGTGAAGTGGATGAACTGTTCGAACTCCTCGTGGGAGCATGAGGCGGCACCGATGCAGTCATCAATGTAACGGAGGAAGAGGTGGGGTTTAGGGCCAGTGTAGGTACGGAAGAGGGATTGTTCCACGTAACCTACAAAGAGGCAGGCATAGCTTGGGCCCATGCGGGTACCCATGGCCACCCCCTTTGTCTGTAGGAAGTGGGAGGAATTGAAAGAGAAGTTGTTGAGGGTGAGGACGAGTTCGGCTAAGCGGATGAGGGTGTCGGTGGAGGGGGATTGGTCAGTTCTGCGGGACAGGAAGAAGCGGAGGGCCTTTAGGCCATCAGCATGGGGAATACAGGTGTATAGGGACTGGCCGTCCATAGTAAAAATGAGGTGCTGGGGACCGGGGAATTGGATGTTCTGGAGGAGGTGGAGGGCGTGGGTGGTGTCACAGACGTAGGTAGGGAGTTCCTGGACCAAGGGGGTGAAAATGGAGTCTAGGTAGGTGGAGATGAGTTTGGTGGGGCAGGAGCAGGCGGAGACAATGGGTCGACCAGGGCATTCAGGTTTGTGGATTTTGGGAAGGAGATAGAAGCGGGCGGTGCGGGGTTGAGGAACGATGAGGTTGGAGGTGGTGGGTGGGAGGTCACCTGAGGTGATGAGGTTGTGGATAGTTTGGGAGATGATGATTTGGTGCTCGGGGGTGGGGTCATGATCCAGGGGGCGGTAGGAGGAGGTGTCAGAGAGTTGGCGCCTGGCCTCAGCAATGTAGAGGTCACTGCGCCATACTACGACTGCCCCTCCCTTGTCCGCGGGTTTTAAGGTGAGGTTGGGATTGGAGCGGAGGGCTGCACGTTCTGCGTTGGAGAGGTTGGAGTGTTTGAGCGGGGTAGAGAGGTTGAGGCGATTGATGTCTCGGCGGCAGTTGGAGATGAAGAGGTCGAGGGAGGGTAGGAGGCCTTGGGGTGGTGTCCAGGAGGAGGGCTTGTGTTGGAGGCGGGAGAAGGGGTCAGTAGAGGGAGGGTTAGATTCACGGTTGGAGAAGTAAGCGCGGAGGCGGAGGCGGCGGAAAAACTGCTCAGTATCCAAGCGTGAGCGGTATTCGTTGATATGTGGGTGGAGGGGGACAAAGGTGAGCCCTTTGCTGAGGACTGACCGTTCGTCCTTGGTAAAGGGGAGGTCTGGGGGGATGGTGAAGACTCAATAAAAATTCGTGTGGTGCGAAGAAGTGGCGGAGACATAGATTAATTATTTCATTTTTGGTTTCCCAGTCGATGGCATAAAGATTTCAGCAGCAATAACAATAATAATAGTGAAATAATCAGATTTTATAAAACAGTGAGGAAATTACGATTAGGTGGTAACATCTCTATTCAGGAAAGGAAGGAAAGGATATGTAGGGAACTACAGACAACTTAGCCTGACATTAGGCAGTGGAAGTGCTGGAATCTGTTTTTATAGGAGTATTTGCAACGCAGTTAGAAAGTTGTAGTCTGGCCAGACATAGTGAATGCTGCGCTTCGATAGGGAAATACAATAGCCAACTGTTTTATTTGTTATGATATCGCTAGCAAGATTGAAGGTGGGCTTCTCTTTCTTATTTTGGTAGGCACTTAACAAGGTATCTTGCAACCTGTGAATCAAAAGTTTGATATGAAATAGAACTGGTATACGAACTAGTGGTTAATGTTTAATGGAAAGAATGCAAAAAATATTCGAACAATAGACATTTTAAAATGGGGTTTTGATAAATGGAGCGCGACAAGGCTCAGCGCTGGTACAGCAACAATATAACATCTGAAATAATGAATAAGGCGAAGATGAAGCGAGCTTGCATATTCGTTGTTGAAAATGCAACGTTCTTTCAAAATGTATTGTATGAGCAGGATCCAGAACCACAGGATACACCTTTTGAGATAGTAAGAACCTTACATCTGTTGTAGGAAACGTTTTGGAAAGGATTATAAGAGATAGGATTTGTAATCATCTAGCAAGCAACAATTTGATTGGAGATAGTCAACATGGATTCGTCAAGGGCAGGTGGTGTCTCACAAACCTCATTGAGTTTTTTGAGAAGGTGACCAAGCATGTGGATGAGGGTAGGGCAGTTGACGTGGTGTACATGGACTTCAGTAAAGCCTTTGATAAGGTTCCACATGGTAGGCTATTGGAGAAAATGCGGAGGCATGGGATTGGGGGAGATTTAGCAGTTTGGATTAGAAACTGGCTTTCTGAAAGAAGGCAAAGAGTGGTGGTTGATGGAAAATATTCAGCCTGGAGTCTGGTTACTAGTGGTGTGCCACAAGGATCTGTTTTGGGACCACTGCTGTTTGTCATTTTTATAAATGACTTGGATGCAGGCATAGGTGGATGGGTTAGTAAGTTTGCAGATGACACTAAAGTCGGTGGAGTGGTGGACAGTGTGGAAGAATGTTGCGGGTTGCAGGGAGACTTGGATAAACTGCAGAATTGGGCTGAAAGGTGGCAAATGGAGTTCAATGCAGACAAATGTGAGGTGATGCACTTTGGGAAGAATAATAGGAAGGCAGAATACTGGGTCAATGGAAAGATTCCTGGTAGTGTGGATGTGCAGAGGGATCTTGGTGTCCAGAGATCCCTGAAAGTTGCCACCCAGGTTGATAGTGCTGTTAAGAAGGCATACGGTGTGTTAGGTTTCATTGGTAGAGGGATTGAGTTCCGGAGCCGTGATGTCATGCTGCAGCTGTACATAACGCTAGTGCGGCCTCACTTGGAATATTGCGTACAGTTCTGGTCGCCCCATTATAGGAAGGATGTGGAAACATTGGAAAAGGTGCAGAGGAGATTTACCAGGATGTTGCCGGGTCTGGAGCGAAGGTCTTATGAGGAAAGACTGAGGGACTTGGGTCTGTTCTCATTGGAGAGAAGAAGACTAAGACGGGATTTAATAGAGACCTACAAAATGATCAGAGGATTAGATAGGGTGGACAGTGAGAGTCTTTTTCTTAGGATGATGACGTCGGCTAGTACGAGGGGGCATAGCTGCAAATTGAGGGGTGATAGATTTAAGACAGATGTCAGATGCAGGTTCTTTACTCAGAGAGTGGTAAGGGCGTGGAATGCCCTGCCTGCCAATGTAGTTAACTCAGCCACATTAGGGGCATTTAAACAGTCCTTGGATAAGCATATGGATGATGATGGGATAGTGTAGGGGGATGGGCTTAGATTAGTTCACAGGTCGTCGCAACATCAAGGGCTGAAGGGCCTGTTCTGCGCTGTATTGTTCTATGTTCTAAGTACTGCAAATGTTGGAGTCAGAGATAACAAAGTGTGCAGCTGGAGGAACACAGCAGGCCCAGGCAGCATCAGAGGAGCAGGAGAGTTGACGTTCGGGTCGGGACTGTTCCTCAGGAATTATTGACGTCCAAGCGTGAACGTAATTCATTGACGTGTGGGCGCAGTGGAATGAAGGTTTGCTCCTTTACTGAGGATTGACCGTTCGTCCTCAGTGAGGGGGTGGTCTGCGGGGGATGGTGAAGACTCAGCAGGGATTTGGGCTCGAGTTGGGTGCAGGTCTTGCCGCTGTGTTGGAGCTGGCTGTGGGGGTGGAGTTAGTGACGTCATCAAGAACGGCGGGCTATGGATGGGGCTACCTTTGAGGGTGAGCCACGACGTCAACAGAAGTGACGTCTCCTTGATGTTGGCATTGGCAGTGGTGTCCTTGATGTGGGTAGAGTATTGACGTCCATGCATGAACGGAATTCATTTATTGACATCCAAGTGTGAACGGATTTCTGAAGAAGAGGCCCGACCCGAAACGTCAGCTCTCCTGCTCCTCTGACGCTGCCTGGCCTGCTGTATTCCTCCAGCTCCACACTGTGTTATCTCAGGATACACCCTTTGGCAGGTTATGAGTGGAGGCAATAGGATGGCAGATTATTCACTTTTGGCACGAAGAAACACGGTTGATTTAATGCATGAGACGTACAGATATTGATATTTGGAGAAACCTGTCATAGTACTGCGAATGAATTAGAAATTTCTCATCCAGATTCACAAACCAGTAAGGATGCTAAATTGTAAGGCGAAACTTTATAGTAAAGGGACGACAGTACAGGGATAAGTAAGTCTGGCAAAGTGGTGGCTCAGTGGTTAGCACTGCTGCCTCACAGAACCCACGGGTGTACGTTCGATTCCACCCTCCGGCGACTGTCTGTGCGGAGTTTGCACATTTTACGCGTATCTGTGTTGGTTTCCTCCCATAGTCCAAAGGTCTGCAGGCTAGGTGAATTGGCCATGCTGAATTGCTCATAGTGTTTAGGGACGTGTAGCTTAGGTGGGTGAGAGGGGAATGGGTCTGGGGGGATGCTCCGAGGGTCAGTGTGGACTTGTTGGGCCGTAGGGCCTGTTTTCACACTGTAGGGATTGTATAATTTTGCAAGGACAAATTGGGAACGTCATGTGTAATTCTTGTTTCCATATCTAAGGAAGGATACACTTACAATGCAAACAATGCAGAACTTGTCTAATAGATCGGCCCCTGGAATTTGATTGTTGGCATTTGTCCTACCTGAGGCTGCTTTTCGTATCTGGAGTTTAGGAACTAGTGGGAACTAGGAAAATGAGTGAGAATTTGCATTGAAATATTTAGGTTTCACAGGAGCTTTGACAGGCTGGACAAGGAAATGTTGCATTAACTGTATTTCGAATTGGAAATATGAGTACATACATGAAGGACGATGGGATATCATTTCAGAACGAGATGCAAAAAAAAAGTCTTCAGTCAAAGTGATGAAATTTCCCTCCCCAACAATTTTGAACAAACTTACGAGATTGGGGACTAAGTACAGATTTATAGTCAGACTGAAATATTTGGTTCGTTATTCACCTGTAACCATGACATTGATAAAACATAAACATTTTATATATTCAATCATGACATATTGAGAATTGACACATGGTAAAAGTTTCACTAGTATGAAATAAATGAACTTATTGACACTGGGTTACGTTTTGGAATTGTCGCACAGAATGCTATCCATAACATGTGAGAATTACATGTTCATTGCGGAAATGTTACAATATTTCACCCACAACTAGTTTGTTAATGCAAAGGGAATTCAACTATTTACTCATGTTACCAGTACCCGTAAAAAGAAAGCGGAACTGTAGATGCTCTCCGTTAGCATTATCCTAAATCTCTGCTTGCTAGGAAGCTAGCATGGGCGTTGATTAGCAGTTACTTTGTCGTGCAGATTAATGCTAACAGCATGTGTTCAACTCCTGCGCCAGCTGAGGTTACTATGAATGTCTCTCCTTCCCAACCACTCCCCTGTTTTTAGCATGATGCCTGGTGGCCCTGAGAAGAAATAATCGCCAGTCTTCTCTCGCTAGTGACAGAACAATCTTATTGTCTGTTGGGCTGCCGCAACTTTACCCTTTCGTATAACATTGAAGTAATATTATCTCTGTGAAAATGTTTAAATGATTTACATCCAGTAACACTGCAACACTGAAATGATAATTTGTTCATGAAAATGGTCAGCACTGGAATAAAGCTACATTTGTATCTTAAATCTGAGATGCACCAAAATGTAATAACAATTATTCTTAAAGGAGAAATATATACTATTTAAGATGGCAAATTACATTAATACATAACAGACAAGGCAATAGAGAAAGTTACAAGTGAGAAATTGCACATTCAATGAGGAGAAATTATCTCAGTGCAAGTTATGAAACTACAATAGTGAACTTTAGAATTAACGTCGATAATGAAGGAAAGCAATTGGGATTGGAAAAGACAAAAAGTTGCGGCAAGAAAGTGAAATCCCCATATCAGTTGGAGAGAAAAGATAACTGAGGGAAGCATCACCGATAAACGAGAGGAGAAAAGCAAGTCAACTCTTGATTCTTGGAATAGCTGGCTGCAACATTTTACCTGGAGCACCTAATGCTGCAACAATAAGATAGAAAATGACAAACACCAGATCTTTTGCTGATCCGTGCATTTCAATCACAATCAAACGTCACTTTGTACCCTACACTCAAACGTGTTCAATCAATATTTTTAAAAGCTCCGGGGAGTTTATTTCATCGTTTCTATTTTTTTGTCTTTCAGTTCAAGCTGTAAAATGGAGCAAACTGTTTGATGCAGCTACTACCGGGCTGTTGTTTAGTTTTGAATGTAATCTAGTGGTATGAAAGGAAATTAACACTGTTCTAAAGCCAAGTACTCGAGACCACAGTAAAATCTCAGCGACGTTTCTACTCCGAACAACAATAGACTTTCACATTTTGAAATTTAGCTTGAACAGGATGAATAGCGAAGTGCTTATCTCTCAAGCTAGATGAATGTTGCTGTACTCAAGACATAAAGGACCCACGTTAAGTGGAATAAAGACAAATTCTTATTACAGATCGCTTTCGACTTACATCATTCTTCTCATTTATTCTTACATTGATAGGTACAAAACCTTTCTGACACAGTTTTAAAACTCTATTTCAACATAATTTTTGTTTCTTTTTTCAGTGTGTGTAGCTCCAGCTCATCACTGTTACCATTGATATGCACACTCAAGTTCTTTGCTATTTATTTTAATGCACTTCTCATATTTAGTACCAATCGGTTCGAGATGCTCAGCCCAATTCACGGTGGAGAAGCCGAGTGAGCACTTATATTTGCCGTGAAGACGACAGTTTCAGCACTGTTGCATTCACTGTGACAGATCCTGTTCTGCAAAATACAATTAAATATGAACTGTTTAAGGCAACCTTAGATACATCAGTGTTTAATTTCCAATCTCTGTAATTACTTTCACTATAGATGCGTTTATTCCATCAACTCTCATATAATTGGGGGAAGCAAGATGCTTAAAATCTGCGCACGCAGGTAAATTTCGTATTTTTTCAAAATACTAATTTTTTTCTGAATAAGGATCCCGACCCGAAACGTCAACTTTCCTACTCCTCTGATGCTGCCTGGCCTGCTGTGTTCCCCCAGCTCCACACTGTGTTATCTCTGTGTCTGGCATCGGCAGTTCTTACCATCTCTAAATTTAGTATTGTTGTATCCGATCCAGTTAGATTTAGGTCAGAATAGGAAGTTTATAGGTAGGGCTGAACGGCCTACTTCATTACTGTTAATTGCAGCAAGACTGATCAGGTCTGCATGCTTGAAGTCATTGTGTAATTGTCCAGGAAGGGAAAATTATATTTCAACGGGCAGGGCTAATTCAGTTAATGCAAATTGACTGTTGAAAATTTCAGTTCAGTTCAAAGCACTTCCCCATGCAACTGACCGAAATGTTGCAGCATATTTCTTTTTACCTTTGCACTTCCCACAACCCAAGCCCCAATGCCCAAACATCCCTGCCAATTTGAAAACTGGTTAAATTATTCGTTTATTTAGTCAATTTAGACCAGTGGTGTGACCATGAACTTCCTGGTTGTTACTTCAGTCTTGCTCTGTGGCTCACCTTTGATCTCCCTGTCCTCAGCCTCCTGTACTTTTCTAACGAAAGCAAGGTTGGCTGATTGAATAATACCTTTTCTGCCAGTAAAGAATACGCAGCTTCCTGGATTCAACAGAGTTCAACAATTTCAGTTTATAAACATGGCTGAACGATATTTCTCATTTTTTCTGCCTTTGTTTTGATATTTGAGTATTTTTTCATTAAGTTTTATTTCTAAATAAACAAGCTACCTTTTTGATGTTGCTTGTTATCCATTTTAAGTTGTTCTAGACTTGCCTTTCTCCCTTTTTCTATCATCTAGCTTGTTCTCTAATCTCTTCTCCATTCCAGTTGACAAAGATTTCTTTCTTCGTTCATAAATGCTACACCCAGGCCTTAACGTTCTTTGTTTCTCTTTCATCTGTAACAAGTGAAGGCGATAACATAGTGGTCTTGTCGCAGGACTAGAACCCAGACAACCATTCGATGAAGGACATTCCAAAAAAAAGCGCCAAGCCGACCATAAAATGAAATTTCAACCTGGTAAAGCAACAAATATGACTATATACTTGCCACAAAGCAAAACAAAAATGAGAGACAGGATTAAACGATTCCCACAAAAAAGGGCTACATATAAGATAATAGATCTTGCTACATCAGTCGTCAGTTGTGATGGACAATTAAACAACATCCCGGAGGAGGAGAGTCCACCAATATCCCTATCTTCAAAGATCTGGTAGTCCAGCATATTATTGGAAAAGGCAGGTCATTACAATCATCTTCAGTGAGAACTGTCAAGTGAACGATCCATGTTGGCCTCCTCCAGAGATCGCCAACATTACAGATGGCAATCCTCAGCCAATTGCATGAACTGCACGCGATATCCAAAGAAGTCAGGAGAGAATACATATTGTATTGCTTGCTGTACCTGGATGGAGCTATGATCAACTGCAGGCAGACCTCCATGAGAGTCACGTATCCTTAAGAAATAAATTGTCCTTTCCAGGGATAGAAAGGTGATCGTGACACTCAGTTCCTCGATACGGTGCTCTACAGATCCTGTGAGAACGAGTTTCTTGGTCATCTGATCTCCACGCTCCTCCGCAATGTGGCGCCGATGGAACTAAGCTGGATGTTATCATCAGACTCGTTCTGAGTATCCAGCTGCCCTCCATAAATTTTCAGAGTGCCACTGCCCTGGTTTCTCTCAACAGCCAGCATCTGCCCTTATGTTTATGAAATTTAAGCCTAGTGTTTGTTTCCACTTCATCAAATTATGTGAGCCCACCAATGTGCAAATGTATGAGCAGCGAGATGGAGTGATACATCCTCTGAGACTCCCTGCTACAACTTTCCCGAGAATACAAAACAAGGCCCTGAGCGTGGACAATTGAATGTATCGATTCTTGGTAAATTGGGGAAAAGCTGTAAGACGCAGATTAACAATCATTCGATCTCCATACTCAGCGTGTGCTCTGTCACACTATGAAATTCATTGAGCATTGTCATACTGTCCCCAACTTCGAAGATGTCTGTGACATTCCTCATTCAGTGCTGCTTCTTGTAGACGACCGTGCTTATGCCTTTTGTTTTGTCCCTTGCTATGTGCCGCCTGACACACACCTCCATACTGATGCAACCTGGCGCCAATTAGAATTTACACAATTTGCTGATACCCTGGCCTCTCCACTGCAATGTCATCTGCAGCTTTCAAGACTGGTAAATTCATGAATCTCTTCTCTGTCATGGGATTTATGATCGCCACACCTCCACCGATTGCCGAAGGGTGACGAACATTGCATGGAAACGTCATTCTCCTTAAGGCTGAGACTACAATGATATCATACTGGATGAGTTTTCTTTCGTTGTTCATCACGACATACATTTGCTTCCAATTAGAATGGTTGCTTAATATTATCTTCTCTCTTGCAACAAGGTGGCTCAGTGGTTAGCACTACAGCCTCACAGCGCTAGGGACCCGGGTTTGATTCCACTCTCAGGCGACTGTCTGTGTGGACATTCTCTGCATGGGTTTCCTCTGGGTGCTCCGCTTTCCTCCCATAGTCTAAAGATATGCAGGCTAGGTGGATTGGCCATGGTAAATTGCCCATAGTGTTCAGGGATGTGTAGATTAGGGGGTTGGATCTGGGTGAGATGCTCCAAGAATCGGTGTGGACTTGTTGGGCTGAAGGGCCTGTTTCCACGCTGTAGGGATTCTCTGATCTATGATCAATTTACAAATTTAAAACCCCTGTCTCCATGCTGCCTATCAGGTGACTGACATTCTAGACCCCTGGCTGCCTCTCCTGGGTCAGGTCTAGCTACATGATGAACGAATCCTCCTGATTCATAGCAGATAAAGAAAAATGGGCAACTCTTTCTTTTGCCAGCAAGGACGTTGGTATCACTTTACTCAGCAACAAGAATGAAGAATTTGAATTGCTGTCGAGTTCAAAGTCAACCGACTGCGATATGGGATACGAGTTATTTTCAGCTCAAGATGGGACGAACAACCTCGACCTCAGCCGAAACACTGCGGTAATTCTGCAACATTTTTTAAGGGGGGGAAAAGGTCTGAGTTACAAGCGAGTTTTGGATTGAGAAACTTCGTGTGTTGACAAGAAAACGACAGTATATAGTTTACTCAAACCCACGTGCATGCGTTCATATCGACAAGCAGTTCGACCTGCATTTTTGCAAAAAGAGTTTGGCACACTTAGCCTAGTGCATCGCTGTCTGAACGTAAAGCTGCAGAACTCATTGCTGTTCATGTGACACCAAGTTCAGTTTCTCCCGTGTAGAAGGACTGGCAGCTTTCAAATTCCTTCGCATCCTAGGACAGAACTCTAATCATGCCATCATCAAAGAGTGGGACAATCATAACTTCAGCCATTTTAGTGGGTATTAATAACTTAATACTTTCGACAATGTTGTTCTCTACAGCTGTTGAATTCTTCGAAATTAACATTGAGTTGAACAGGAACAATCACGGGTCAAATGCATTGAAGTAATGTTAAGACCCATTGATTCCCACAAGAACGGCTGTGTACTCTCAGTGCTGTCATAAAGAAAACAAAATTTGCAGAACACAGCATTATCAATTTGTTCACAGGATGCCGAACCTCAGTGTCAAAGGGCACTTCACTGATCAAACGTGAAGTTAAAATTCTGACCCCTGGTTTCAGGCCATCAGAACTGGTTGTTCTTTGTTTCCACCACCAGTAGGTAATCCGCTAAAAGCTTTTTGAAGTTAATCGCTTCTAATCATCGGGAGTAAGAAAATAGGGCCGTAATTTTCTAATGCTGTGTCATATTTCCATTTTCATTGCACTGGCCATGATAATTAACATTGGCCTGCAGAGTCGCGATAAATAGATCATTTTATGTTCTCTTATGCGGATGATCCCTGGAATGGTAGGCCTAACATACAATGAACGGCTGAGGATCCTGGGATTGTATTCATTAGAGTTTAGAAGGTTGAGGGGAGATCTAATAGAAACTTACAAGATAATGCATGGCTTAGAAAGGGTGGACGCTGGGAAGTTGTTTCCGTTAGGTGGGGATACTAGGACCCCTGGGCACAGCCTTAGAATTAGAGGGGGTCAATTTAGAACAGAAATGAGGAGACATTTCTTCAGCCAGAGAGTGGTGGGCCTGTGGAATTCATTGCCATGGAGTGCAGTGGAGGCCAGGACGTTGAATGTCTTCAAGGCAGACATTGATAAATTCTTGATCTCGCAAGGAATCAAGGGCTATGGGGAGAGTGCGGGTAAGTGGAGTTGAAATGCCCATCAGCCATGATTAAATGGCGGAGTGGACTCGATGGGCTGAATGGCCCTACTTCCACTCCTATGTCTTATGGTCTTATGGTCTTATGTTAAGCAAACCTACCTGGTTTAGTGAGGCTTATCACTACTGGAGTCGAAGAACCATGTGATCTATATTTGTAATTTGGATAAAGGGATTAATGTACTGTAGCTACATTTACTGACAATAAGAAAGATAGCGAGGAAGACAAGTTATGGGGAGAACACAACTCATTGGCAAGTGGACAATTAGAACAGTGTTTGAAATTTTAAAGTTTCTTTTTGTGAATATAGTTAGAAAGTTGAGAAACTGAAAAGCACTAGATGTAGTACAGCTGTGCTTCCAAGACACTCATTAAGATGTGGCGTACAATTTTAATAGACAGGGCAGAGGCTATAATATTCAGCATGTAGAGAGGAACAGACAAGAAGCAGAAACACGGTATTTTCAACTTGGCAGTCAGTGAAAAGTCGAGTGCCACGAGGATCAGAGGGTGGCTTCAGTTACTTACAGTCTACGCAAATGATTTGAATGAAGGCATACTGAGGTTGGCAGTGTTATGGACTAGACCAACCCCTCTCAAAATGCATTAACAAGATGGCCTAGATACCAGCATTTTCTTATTTTAAAAGACAAGTGTAAGGTATTGTGTTCTGGGTACAATTTGATTGGTTAAACGACCAGACTTGAAGCAAAACAAACTTTATTCTTACAGTCCAAATAAAATATAGGCAAAATAAGAATTTTTTAACAATGTTAACTGTTACTCCATCAAAATATTTAACAAGCTAATATATATGTTAACTACCATCGATTAGCTGTTCCAAGACAGTAACATCTTGTTAGGGCTGCGCCATGACTGTACAGCATCAGTGACTGACGACCGCCTCAACAAGCTTTGCAGTACATGTTAAACAGAATTTATAAATTGTGAGAAACACTTATTGTGTATTCTCAGCAGAGAAGACAATGTTTCCTCAGTAAGACTGAATGTGCAACATTCTTTACTACCCTAAAGATAAGAACATTTCATACCAATTAGTTATTTCTTTTAAGATGTTTCTAATCAATCAGTTATCATACTGAAGATAGTAGGTACTGCAGATGCTGGAGAATCCGAGATAACAAGGTGTGGAGCTGGATGAACACAGCAGGCCAAGCAGCATCATAGGAGCAGGAAAGCTTGACGTTTCGGGCCTAGACCCTTCATAAAGAAATGTTTAGTTATCATACTGAAAGTGGGTTTTAATTAAGATTCTTCAAGATAATCATAGATATAGATTCTGAAATGTTGTAGAAAGATACACATATTTCACTAAACAAAATATTACAAAGAAAAGGTTTCAAAACTAATTATGAGTATTTGAGTAATAGAGAGGGGCCTTTTTATTTCTTATCAATGACAGTGGCTAAGAAAGTTGAATTGTTGGGAAATCTCAAAGAAGACTCTGTTACAGTCCTGCACAAAATAGCAGACACTAACATCATACTTGAGAGATAAAAGGTCACAAGAGACCATGGAAATTTCAGTTTCCTGCATACAAAATGGGGTCCATTCAGATCATAACAAAAATACTACTATTAGAGTGAGCTACTGGAAACTCAATCATAGTTGAGCAACCCAGCACTAATTAACCAACAGTATATGGGAGAGGCAGTATGCGCTGCCATCTTAATGTTGAAAGAAAAATGAATAGAAAACACTTGTCTTTGAAATTAGAGCATCATTGACTTTCTTCCAAACTGAGCTTCAGATTAAAGGGGTGATTGGATCCTCACGTTGAGGCCAAATGTGGAGTAGTCTTTGGCCTCTCCCTGCACTGTACTGGTAGAATGAATGACTGAATCGCCAAGTGCCTCAAGCTCTGCTGTCTCCTGAATGTATACTATCTCCGTAAAACTCGTTCCAACATAAACACATCCTTGGCAAAGGCAAATACAGTGAAATAGATTCTCACAAGCAATGTTTCATTAGTTCAGCAGGAAAGATCATCAACAGAAAACTCTGAGAGTGAGAGAGAACTCATGTGTTTTGCTGTAGCAGGGAGATATATAGCAACTTCCAAACCCTAACAACTAAGGAAATTTGAACTAAAATCCGAGTTCTGTGGGAGCTTGTCTGCACCCATTCATGCTGCTTCACAACAATGCTTGTACTTCCTCGGGATGCCAAGAAAATTCGGTATGGCCATAAAAAGTCTTGCCACTTTTTATAGATTCACCATAGAGACCATTCTATCTGAATACATCATGGCTTGGTATAGCAAGTGCTGTGCCCAGGACTGTAAGAATCTACAAACAGTTGTGAATACAGTCCATCACATCATTCAAACCAACTTTCCAATTATTGACTCTATCTATACTTCTCGCTACATTGGGAAGGCAGCCAACATAATTGAAGCTCCCTCTCACACTGGTTATAATGTCTTCCAACCCAGTCCAACTAACAAGCACCGTACTTTATTGGCTTGAAATATACTGTTTGGCACCTCTGTCTCAAACTTCCTTCATAAAAAAAGGACAAAAAAAACCCCTTAAAGCCACATAATTGTCATACCTCCATGCTTAATAAAATGAAGCATCGAAGTACAATAATGGCTTCATTTTAAAAAGAAGCTTTAGTTTTACACTGTATGTCACGACAATACATTTACATTACACTAAATCTTACATGGAAGCATTGAATATTACATTCCATTTCAGTTTGTTTCTCCCAACCATGGAACACCTTTGTCTTCACTGATCAAAGTCACAACAACATGTCAGCATTTACATTCTATTATCCTGCCATGTGTATAACTTTCAAATTAAACTGCTGCAATAATATGGTATTTTTATCCATAAATTTTTCCAACACTTTAAGGGGTTCTGATCAGTATACAAAATGATATACTATATATATACTTGGAACATTTCAATGCTAACACGAAACTCAACATCTTTTTCTCGATTTTGGAATATTTATATTGATGATTATTCAATTTTCTGGAAAAATAGCCCATAGGTCTTTCAATCACTTATTGTCTTCTTGCAAGAGTACTGCACTGACACCCACATCACTTGCATCAATCGCCATCATGAATATCTTTGCATAGTCAGGTGTTGCTAACACCAGATCAGTAGTCAACACAGCTTTCAGGTTGTCAAATGCCTTCTGACACTCTTCCATACGCTGAATTTTTTTGCACTTCTTCAACAGGTCAGTCAGTGGGGCAACTACGCTCCTAAAATTCGGTAGGAAATTCTGACAAAATCTGTTCAGTCCCCAGAAACGTTGCATTTCTGTCTTCCTTCATGGTCGGGGAACTTCCCAATAACCTTGGTTTTAACATCCAATGGGGCCATCTGTCAATGTTCAGTAACAAGGCCCAGGAATGTGACTTGGGCTTTTGTGAACTAACTCTCAGCCACGTTGATCACCAAGCTTACCTCTTGAAGTCAATCAAATAATTCTCTGAATTCTCTAGATGCTCTGAATGTTCCTTTCATGTGTGATTAAAAATCACCAGATCGTCTATGTACACCACACATTTGGGTAATTCTGAAGTGACCTTGTTGGTTAGTCTTTGAAAAGAAGCTGGCACATTCCATATACCAAATGGCATGACATTAAACTGTTACAGGCCATTCGATGTCAGGAAAGCCAAAATTTCCTATGCTGTTTCGGATAAAGGTACCTGCCAGTATCCTCTGAGTAAACCCAACTTAGAAATATAAGCTGCCTCTCCCATCTTCTGAATACAGTCTTCCAAACGTAGAATAGGATATGATTCAGATTTCACAACTGCATTCATTTTGTGACAGTTCACACATAATTGTTGTGTACTGTTTGGTTTTGGCACATCAGCATGGATGGGCTCCATTCTCTTCAACTCACATTATGTCATCTCTGAGCATGCTTTCAATCTCTTGAATTCAAATTCATTGTTTAATGTTAAAGGGTTAGGTCTATAAGCAATAAGGATGGTTCTGAGGAAGGGTCATTAGATCTGAAACGTTAACTCTGTTTTTCCTTCACAGATACTGCCAGACCTGCTGAACTTTTCCAGCAACTTTATAGGAGAAGACGAAACATGAAATTGTAAGGGATTAAGTCAAGCAGTTAGGTATACAGTGCATTTTTTAAAAAAATGATTTTAAAATTAGACAATTGGAGTTACAAGATAAAGAAAAGGAAATAAGAGCCATGGCAGAAGAGAAAGAAAGGGAACTGAAAAAGTTTGAATTATGGTTACAAGCAGAGAGGGAAGAGAAAGAAAAAGAGAGAGAAACACAAAAAGAGTGAAAAGAAAGGGAAACAATGTTCAAGTTGGAAAAGATGAAGTTGGAACTTGAAGCAAAAAGTCTTCAAATGGCAGAAGGAAAAGTACAAGAAAGAAGTGAGGTTGAGCTTACTCATTGTAGCCAACAGCCTAGTAGGGATATATATAAATATGTCCAAATGTTACAAAAATTTTGTTAAGAACGATGCGGAAGCCTATTTTATTTCCTTCAACAAATTGGGTAAACAGATGAATTGGCCAGAGATTGTTTGGGTAATGTTAATGCAGACCAAACTGGTAGGCAGGGCTAGTGAGGTGTTTGCAGTGCTGTCAGATGAGGTGTCAAGAGACTATGAAGAATTCAAACAGGCTATTTTGAGCCCCCATGAAATGGTACCATAAGCAGTTAGACAATGGTTCAGAAATATAAGGAAGGAACCAGGTCAGACTTATGAGATAACAAGCATGGGGCTGGATGAGCACAGCAGGTCAGGCAGCATCATAGGAGCAGGAAAACTTGACGTTTTGGGCCTAAACCCTTCATCAGAAATGGGGGAGGGGAAGAGGGTTCTGAAATAAATAGGGAGAGAGGGGGAGGCGGATAGAGGATGGATAGAGGAGAGGATAGGTGGAGAGGAGGCAGACAAGTCAGTTTCAAGGCTGAAGAGGTTATGAGAGAGTTGCAGTGGGAGAAAGATTCCCTGAGGTTTGTCCGGAGGGAGGAGGGTAACTTCTTCAGGGTAGGCATCCTTAGAAGAGGCTTCGCAGTGGGGTTAAAATTGTATCAGGGAAATGAAAGGTACTGCAGATGCTAGAGAATCCGAGATAACAAGCATGGGGCTGGATGAACACAGCAGGTCAAGCAGCATCATAGGAGCAGGAAAACTTGACAGGTCAGACTTATGATGAGTTTGAAAGAATTAAACAAAGCAACTTCAATAGATGGGTGAGAGCATTAAAGATAGAAGAGACATATGAGGATTTTAGAGAGATTATTCTGTTGGCGGAGTTTAAAAACTCACTTCCAGAAATGATAAGAAATCATGCTGAGGAACAGAAAGTTCAAACAGCAAGAAGAGCTGCAGAGATGATGGATGAATATGCATTCGTGCATAAATTGAAATTTAGCTTCTGACAGCAGATTCATTCCATGAGGGATAGAGATTGTGAAAAAAGGGAGATCCTTCAATGAAAAACAAAAAATAGATCACACAGAGAACAGCTTACCAAGGATGAAAAAAGAATCCCTACAGAGTGAAAAGGAGGTGAACGGCCTCAAGTGTTTTCACTGTGACAGAAAGGGACATATAAGGTCACAGTGCCAGTGGTTTAAGAAATGTACTGGGAGAAAGGATATGGTAAAAGAGACTAAAAGAGGTAGTGATGTAGTTTGTTCTTGGAAATGACCCAGCCGAATCAAAGGTGGGAGTGACGCCCCTTGTTGTGGAGAAGCTGAAAGAAAACCAGGGAACTGAGGAGTTAAATGAAAAATACCCTCAAATTTTTCCGGACTGTGTGGTGATAAGATCCCACAGTCATAAGTTAAAGCAAGAAGGAGAAACCAAAAAAAAGAGACGAAGTAGTTGACGTCCAGTTAGCTGACACCCTGTTTGATGAAATGGTAAAGGAAAAGGTAGAACAGGTAGAGGATCATGCAGAGGTGTTTAGTTCTGAAAGATTAATCGAGTTACAACAAAAATATAAGAGATTTATATCATAAAGCCTACTTTGTTCTTTTTCCCTTTGTTCATTCATGGGATGAGGGCATCGCTGACTGGGCACCATTTATCCCATCCCCAATTGCCTGGATGGCAGTTAAGAGTCAATCACATTGCTGTGGATCTGCAGTCACAGGGAGGCCAGACCTGGTAAGGATGGCAGTTTCCTTCCCTAAAGGACATTAGTGAACCAGATGGGTTTTACCCCCAAAATTGACAATGGATTCATGGTCATCGTCAGATTCTTAATTCCAGATATTTATTGAATTCAACTTCCACCATCTGCCATGACAGGATTCAAACCTGGGTCCCCAGAGCGTTATCTGGGTCCCTCTATTAACAGCCCAGTGATAATACCACTAGGCCATCGCCTCCCCAACAGCCACTTGGCAAAGGAATCAGAATGTATTCCCGGATGTTATCACCTTTAGGACAAAATCCTAAGGTGAAAATGGAGACTGTGGCAGGTTAGTGCAGAAGAGAAATGTGTGGAAGTTCACCAGATTGTGTTGCCAGTAGCATACAGACAGGATGTATTGTAGGTACCACATGAATTACCTGTAGGAAGTTATCTAGGAGTGAGAAAGACTCATGGTTAAAATACAAAAGAACTTCTATTGGCCTGGTTTGCATAACAATGTGGTTGAATTTGGTCATACCTGTCACATGTCAGATGGTAAGAAAACCACAGGCAAGAATAAAACCAGTGCTTTTGATGCCAATTCCTGCATTTGAAGAACCTTTTCTGCGGGTTATAATTGATTGTGGAGGTCCCCCTCCCTAAAACTAAAAGTGGAAAGCAGTATTTGATAACCATAATAGATATGTCTACCAGATTTATGGAGACAATTCCATTACAGAATGTTGAGGCAAAAAAGGTTGTGGAAGAGTTGGTTGCTTTCTTTACACATGATTGGCCTATCCAGGGAGATTCAGTTAGACCAAGGTTCCAGTCTTAGTACCAAACTTTAAGGAGGTCTTGGATAATTTAGGCATCCAACACTTTTAAATCAAGTTCCTTACCATCCTGAATCCCACATAGTATTGGACAGGGGACATCTGACACTAAAGGTGATGCTGAAGGCTGATTGCCAGGATTACACAAATGATTTGTGTCAAGGTATCCCACTTATACTGTTTGTGACTAGAGATGCTCCAAATGAATTGACTCAGTTTATTCCTTTTGAATTAATATTCAGACACAAAGTAAGAGGGCCCTTAAAATTAATTAAGGAAAATTTGATAGATCTAAATTCATAGATATTACAGTTGGATCATGTATGAGAGAAAGATTAAACAGAGTAGGTGAATTAGCTGGACAACATCTGAAGGTGGGACAGCATCTAATGAAGCAAGAAGCAGATAAGAAATCTAAAAGTCATGCGTTTTCCCATTGGGATAAAGTATTGGCGCTGTTACCAGTGGTAGGAGATCCCTTCAAAGTAAGGTTTACTGGTCACTATCAGATTGACAAGAAGTTAAGTAAGGTCAATTATCTGGTAAAAGACGCCAGATAGAAAAAAATGTCAGGTATGTCATGTTAAAATGCTGAAACCTTACTATGACAGGGAACTGGACAAACAGACATCAGTTACTATCCCTCAGAGTGAGGAATCAAATCCATATGATTTGGACTTTGATGTGCCTCACATAAATTAAATAATGAGGAGGTCCTTAAAGAATGGGAAAGGATAGTGAGCTATCTGTCTCAGGAACAGAGAACTGAATTGAAAGGCTTGTTGCAGCAATATGAGGACATACATAGGAATAGAATAGGGAGGACTTATATTATAGTATATGAGGTTCAAGTAGGGAATGCTGTTCCAATTAAACAACACCCCTACAGGCTTAATCCTCTGAAAGCAGCACAGGTACAGAAGGAAGTGAAAGCAATGCTTCAAGAAGACTTTGCAAGCTGAGTTATAGTGAATGGAGTTCGCTGATCATGTTGGTTCCCAAACCTGATGGTACTCAATGATTTTGCATAGATTACCTGAATGTCAATGCTGTAACTAAATCAGACTCATATCCAATTCCAAGGCTGGAGGACTGTGTGGAAAAAGTTGAAGACGCCAATTACATCACAAAATTAGACTTACATTGCGGTTACTGGCAACTACCTTTTTCAGAGGAGTGAAAGAAGTTTCTGTGTTTGTAACCTCAAACGTGCTGTATCAATTTAAAGTAATGCCCTTCAGAATGAAGAATGCACCAACTACATCTCAGAGACACATGAACCGAGTTATGGCAGGATTGACTAATTGTGCCCTTATATAGATGATTTAGTGATCTTTAGCCACTCGTGGAAATATAAAATGGCGCATTTGGCAGAGCTCTTTGAACGATTACAGAAGGCAAAACTGTTTATAAATTTAGCCAAAACTGAATTTGGGAAGGCAGAAGTGATGTTGTTGGGAGACAACATCGTACAGGGAAGGATGAATCCAAGGGGTGTGAAGATGAAGATCATTGAGGAATTTCCAAGACCATCCTTAAAGAAGGGGATTTTTTGATTTTTGGGACTGAGTGGATTCTGTTGGAAATTTGTACCAAACTTTAGTGGTGTGGTGGCACTCTTGGTGGATTTGCTAAAGAGGAACACGAAATTTCAGTGGATAGAACAATGCCAGAAGGCATTTGCGAATTTAAAAGCTGTGTTAAGCATCACACCAGTTTTAGCCACAGCAAATTTTCGGAAACCCTTTAAAGTTACCATTGACGCAAGCAATGTCGGGTTTGGAGTTGTGTTGATGCAGGAGGATGATTGCGAAATAGAAAGGCCAAGCATTTACTTTTCAAAGATACTCAATAACCATCAGAGAAAATATTCCACTGCTGAAAAAGAATGTATTGGAGATGGTTGTGTATACTGTCCACAACCTTCTCATCTTTTTGGAAAATTTAATGGTAAGAATATAATACTAGTTCATTGGAGTTTTATCTTACAGGCATTTAATTTACAAATTGTACATGTTGTGGTTAGTAAAAGTGTTATTGTGGATGTGATATCACTGATTTTAAAAATGTGTAGGTATGATAGAACCGGTAGGGTACAATGTTAAATATGTGTGCAGTATTGGTGTGAAACGTGTAACCTTAGAACACTGACCCATGTATTTTGTGATAACCGTGTTAAGCTTTAGAAAAAAAAAGCCATCTTTTTATAATGTGGCTTCTTTTTAAGGGGGAAGGTGTTACAAAGTTGCATTGAGTATTCATTAATTGGAAGGCAGGAAGTTAGAATTTGTTTTGTAATAATGACAGGGGGAAGAGTGTGTGGTTTCTTAAAGAGGCAAAGTGCTTTTCTAAGCTTAGAGATTTACACAGAAAATGTGTCTGTAAGCAGCTGAAGAGGGACAGACAGTTCCGAAATTGAAACGTGTCGGTTGCCTGTGTGATTAGGAACCTTGGGCTTGTTTAGATGTTTTGGCAACGAGCTTGAATATCAGCCAGTTAACTTAAAACAACAACTTAGTGATTGAAAACCGATTGAATTTAAGTCGGATAGTTTTGATAACCTCAGACTAATGCTATTGTAAACAAAAAAAATGTCATCCAAGGTATGTAAGAAGAAGGTTTTGAAAATTGGTGTGAGAGCAAATGGCTATCTGATGAATACACATCTACCTCTCACAAAAATCTCTCAGCTCTCTGAGAAAGCATCATTTATCCAGAAAAGGTTGCACACCACTTCTAGCTAAGAGTTCTAACAGAAGATTTCACAGAGAAAATATCCCTGTCAGGAGGATCAGCGGAAGAAAGGTGTTTGTAATTGGAGAGACAGTGAAGAAGGCAGAACATTTTGGAAGACACAGCCTGAATGGACTTTGAGCATTTGAGTTTTGATTTATTTTTCCTATTACTTGGCTTTATATAAGTTAGACTTGTGTCTGTTGGAACAGCATGCCAGAAGAATTTAGTTCAGTTGGGGAACAGTAAATAGCGAGGGGAAATTGTTTGGTTTGTTAGTAGCTCTGTTAATTTGTTCGCTGTTAGCATTAAATAAATAAGTTGTTGCATGTCATTAGAAGATGATTATCAGGAATTTATTTCATTTAACCACTTTTTTTAACAGATTAGGCAAGGTGAGGTGAGTTTGTCAAGGTGTTTCGGGTTTATTTATGAGACAGAGACCTCTACTACCTCTGTAACTGATGGGTGTTTGTGTTTTCATTATTAATTATCAGAGGGGTTTGACCTTCCCCTTCCTAACACCCTTCCAATGAAGGCAAGCATGCCACTGGCCTTTTTTAGTACCTTGTCTACATGCGTTGCCACCTCCAGTGTTCTGCACACCCAGATCCCTCTGCACATCAATACTCCTAAGTTTTCTGCCATTCACTGTCCAATTTCCACTTTGACTTTAGAAAGCAGGAATGGGACACTGAAATTACATGATTTGCCATGATCATACTGAATGGTGATGCAGGCTAAAAGGGCCTACTCTTGTATCTAATTTATATGTTTCTACGTTTCAATTTATGTTCAATTTTCAAATATTTTCTGTCACAAACTGGAGTATAATCAAGATTAGCGGCTGTTCTGGTTTCAGTTCAAGAAAGAAATAATGATCGACAAGAGCACCGTGTTGGAGGTACACAGAGTAGTAGAGTGGAAACCCTTCATGAAAAGTGCAGTGTGAGGGCTAGTGACTGGAAAGTGTCTAAGTAGTAGAGGGCATCAGGAGTCTACCGGATCATAAATGGGGAAAGAAAGAATGGGACATTTTCAATGTATTAGAATGCAGATAAGTCTTCACAGAAACGTCCGCTGTGAACATTAAACATGGCTGAGCTCAAATATCCGTGTGTGACCGCTGATGTAAATGTTTTTGAATTATTGCATTGCTTCCGTCCGAACTAAATAAATAAAAAAACAGAAAGCTCTCGAACTTAGATATGTGAAATGAACAAAGCAAGCAAATGCAGAACTGTTCAGAAAGTAGGGCAGAAATTGCACTTAAGGCTCCCAACATTTATTTATTTCATCTCAGACCAAATAAAAAGCCTGAATCAATTTTGTAAAGCGCTACCTTTGAATCGTCCTGTCTACAGTTAAACAAAATGTGCGGAGTAGAATTGGGTGAACTCAGAAAGTAAGCTTTGGAAATGAGAAATCAATAGAGCAAAGAAAATCCCTCTGAGCGAAAGCTGTGCAACATAAATATAACGCGTAAGTCTGAAGTTGTTAACAGTGCAGGGAAATGGGTCACCTCACAACCAAACAACCGCGCTGAACTGCACGGTACTGCATGATTTTGAGATAACAAGCATGGGGCTGGATGAACACAGCAGGTCAAGCAGCATCATAGGAGCAGGAAAACTTGACGTTTCGGGCCT
>JAHRHZ010000130.1:1275519-1304092 GCA_024137785.1 Ginglymostoma cirratum
TTTGATATCGCTGCTTTGTTTGTGTAACATCATTAAACAATATGGAACTAAAACGGGTAAGTTCTGTTCAGACGCGGATCGGGAATGGTATCGGGGAATAAACTGGAGAAACTATATGGTCCCCACGGCTTCATGTCGCTTTCTGTCATGGAGTCACAGGGAATGCTGAATTGAGATTCATGTCAAATTGCTCAGTCTAACTAATAACTGTCAGGGCGAGCAAACCTACTGAGCTTGCTCTAGAGAATGCAACAACATCCCTTTCATATCCACATGACATTGGCTGTGAAGTTAGCTCAAGAAAAACATCAATTGATATAGCATATACTCTAATTTCAATTGCGATCTGAGTCTGGCGAAACAAGCTGCCTCAGGAAGTGAGATTCGGCAGGTCAAATCGTCACGAGGTTTAATTTTCAGCCAAACGTGAATTGGCATTCCTGAGCGCAGGTTGTTGTGGCAATGTTCATGCTGTTGCAGAATAGGGAATTCGACATGGCTCTTCCCGGACTAAGAAGACAGCCCCTGGGCACGGTGATGTTAAGTCAAACTAAACGCAAGTGCAGAATAATTTTCATCTCTATTATTTTGCAAAGAGAGTCAGTGGATATTTCAGTGCAATTTTTACTTGCTGTCTGAACTTACTCTGTGTCCCTGCATAGATGAACGGGTTGACGCAAGAACTCATAAGCTGAAGCATAACTCCAATTTCTTTCAGAATGTAGTTGGATTCATTAAAATTAGAACTGGAGGAATAACTCATACTCGCAATTCTGACATAGATGAAAGTTATAAGCATCCAAATCCATAATAGAATGAAGCCGCCCGAAACACCGAAGAGTAAGACAATGGATTTTCTCCGGTTGTCCATCTCCGGATCGTTCTTATTCTCTCTACCATTCTGGGACCGAAGTCTGCTGCGGGCTTTACTGGCCACTATAATGTGTTTGACAGTCCGAGCATTGAAGAGTAGAATCAGGGTGAATGCGAAACAAGGGCATACAATGCGAAGAAACAGGTCATATGCAGCCCACACAGGTTCTGTATAAAATATGGCCTTTACATTGCAGAACCAGGGTACATTGTTGTCTATGTACAACGGTTCATATATGAAATACAGGAAAGAAGAAATAAAACAGAAAGCCACATAAACAGCTCCTATCACCCTGGCTGCCGTTTTCTCGGTGCAGTATTTTACTTTGAGTTTCTGCCAACAAATGGCGACAAATCGATCAAAAGCAAAAGCCACCGTTAGCCAGGCAGAGCTGCCCAAAGCTACAACGTTCAGGACAGCACGAAGACTGCATATTGGTGTAATTGACAGAAAACTGAATTTGAAATAGATACCAGAAATCCTGTTCAGTACCACTGCGGTTAGAATGACCAGGAAATCCGCCACTGCCAACGCCGTCAGGTATAGCGTGATGCATCTGGAAAGACCGCACCTTCCTCGAAGCAGAATTACAGTGGCAAGCAAGTTAGCTGAAACACAAAGAGACGGGAATTATTTCAGAGAAATGGGGCAATGCATATATCTGAGGGAGAGAGACCAGAGAATTTGAAAATGGAATTCTGAACTAAAATTGTCAGTTTCAGGGACTATGAATATATTTACAATTTTTAAATTCCATTGAATAACTACCGCTTCCACAATGTTTGCTTTCTTTTGAGTTGGAAATAATCATTTTGGTTTAAAAAAAACAAAATGACATTGTCTTCAGAATGGAAAATAATTTAAGACACTGAATGAAAATATTATGTGTCATCAGACATTCGATAGAACAAAGAAAAGAAAATTGGATTGTGCCCACTGCTATGTATGCAGAGCACGGTCATTCGGTTAATGACCAAAGTCTGGAAATTAGCATGGTACTGATGTTCAAAAGGGCCCCAAAGCAATGCTATCATTCTAGCCTTTAGCATCTGAGGAACAAATATCTTTGGATTTCCCAGTCTCTCACCATTTAATAAATATGCTGCTTTTCTGTATTTTATCTGCTAAACAGAACACCTTTATATTTATTGACATCATATTTCATCTGTTAGAACATAGACAACACAATTGTACTGCAAAGGAATATATTTGGCCCACAATGTTGAGCAAAACATGATACCAAATTAAACTAATTCTTTCTGCCTTCCCTTGGACCATATCGCTCCATTTGTAGCATATCCATGTGCTTAACTGAAAGTCCCTTAAAAACACCTGTATGATTTGCCTCCACCACCAACCCTGGCAGACTCCTACCACTTTCTGTGTAAAAACCTTGCTCCTCACATCTCCTGTGAACTGTCCCCTCTCATCTTAAATGCCTGCACCTTGGCTTTGGATGTTTCAACTCTGGGAAGAAAGATTCTGACTATCAACCATATCTATGCATCTCAATTTTATAGACTTTTATCAAATTCCAGAGTAAGCAGCCTGAGTTTTTGTGTTCTAGTCCATTCACTTCGTCTTTTCTGACCTCCTGAAACTTTCTTAAATTATCCTCACAATGTATGTTCCCAACCAGATTGGTGTCGTCTGCATATCTGGACGTATTACAATTGGTTCCTCCATCCAAATATTCATATAAGTTGTGAAGTGCTGTGGATATTGCACTAATTCTTGAGCTATCAGTCTGGTGACATGCTATTATTGTCAGAATATCTGCTTATCTTTATCCATTCTGAGATGTTTTCTTGAATATGATGTAACATTTATTCACGAACGCGTTGTGTGGATCTTTAGCAAAACCCTTGTGAAAATGGAAATAAACCACGTCCGTTGGAGGTTCCTTCTCAAAACCACACGCAATAGTCTTAAAACTTTCATTTGCAAGTCTATCAATCATTCATTCCTTCCCATATATCCATTTCGACTATGCAAAACTCCTCTTTCGAAGCATCCAGACATCACAATTTTTTTCAGATAATATAATTTCTTTCGTTTTTCTAATATTGTAGAGTCACAGTTATTTTCCTGACGCTGATAGCAAACATGCCTGTACTTCACAATTCTTCCTGTTCTTCATTCCATAAACATTTTATAACAACATTCACGTGAACATTTCCAGGCCTCGTGATAATTTGAAATATTACAACCAATGCATCCGTTTTCTTTCTTACCACCTCTGCAAAGCTCAATGTGTCGAAAATGAAAGACAACTGATTTACCACTTAAATTTCAGGTACCATCTCTGCAGGAGTCTTTTTTTTTGTCAGTTATTCAGGTCCCCTTTTGGTACCTTTGTTGCCTAGGATTTCTGTGAGATGTTCTGTAACTTCTTCCATGATGATAAACACAAAGTAACTTCCCAGTTTATTTGTAATTTTCCTGTTTTCCATTCTAAATTCTGCATTACTCACAATTAACGGGTCGACAATTGCCCAGGCTTGTTTTGATTTCTTATGTTCCTAAATAAATGGTTATGCTCTGGTATTATATACATAGTTATAATGTAATCATATTATTTTCCCCTTTACTGAATTAATTTAATGATCCTCCTTTGCTGGATTCTCAATTATTCTTAATTGTCAAGCTCAGTGCTTTTTCCAGGATCTATAAAAGTCACTTTCCTTTGTCTCATAGAATCATGGACCTCTTCCATCAGCTACTTTTGATTTTTGTTTCATTTGGCTGCCCACATTTACAGAAATGTACATCTGTCGTTGTCAGTGTCAAATTCCTTTAAATAGCAACCACTGCCTGTTTGCTGTTATATCTCACTCTGGTCGCACACTTGAAGAACTAAGGCTTGCGAACTCCAGAGCTGTCACAGACATTAAATATTTTATGAGAAGTACTAAAAATTTACCTGTCTTTCTGACCTGAGAACTGAGAAGAAGAGGAATTTCTTAAATCAGAGCATGCTTAAACTTCAGAACTCATTTTGTTGACTACAGGTCTATATGGGCCAAGTCATTGAGTGTATTGAAGACAGAGAAAGGGAGTTCTTGCAACCCTTGATCCCCTCACTAATCAAGAAGACAAGAGAATGGAGTTCAGAAGCATATCAACCATGAGCGATTGGCAGTGCAGACCCAATGGGCCGAATGGCCTAATTATGCTCCTATGTTATGGTCTCCAAGACGAGAAGTCACCATTGTTACTTCTTTTATCTTCCCTATACGTACTTCCCTACTTCCCTACACGTACAGTTAAGCCAACCATGTTATTGGACCTTGGCTCTGGCTGCGCTTCTGCAAGAACTCAATATCCTCACGAGTCAAAAATGGGAAATAATTAACGAGAAAACTGGAGGAGACTCCTCACTACCTGTCCAGTTTTCCTGGGTTGCTGGAAACCAGCATTTCTTTTACAGTCAATTTTCCTAGTTTAGAGTATGACCACTTCATTGATCATGTTGTTCGCAGGTTAATATAGCCTTGTTAATATGCCACGGTATTGCAAGTATCAATTGAGCTCAGAGTCCAAGAGATCAAGTTGTCGAAGATGGTGGCACTTCTTGTAGTTATGCTGGCAGGTAATGCCTCCAACTTTCTGCACATCACAGGCAACACATTCCATTCAACTAAACTGTCCTCCTATGACTTTACAGTACTTCAGTTGCATTGATTTTAATTTACTTTTCTTTTAATTATCGTAAGAACATATTGGTGATAGTTCTGGGAACAGGAGTAGGCAATTCAATCCCTCGAAAGTGCTCAGCCATTTGTCACAAGAATGGTTCATCTCATCTCAAATCCACTATCCCGCCTGCTCTCCACAATCCTTCAACACATTGCTCATGAAAAATCGCCGTCCGTTTAAAATATGTTCAATATCCCAGCATCCACAACATGCTGGGATAGTGAATTCCATTGATTCACCACTATTTGAGAGGAGTTGTTACTTGTTTCTGTTTTAAATCTGGTATCACTTATCCTATAACTGTGACCTTTCATTCTAGAATGTCCCACAGAAGGAAATACCCTTCCCACGTCTGTTTTGACAATCCTGTTTAGCATCCTAAACATCTCAGTTAGATCTCTTCTCATTCTTCAAAACTCCAGACAGTCTGGGCCCAAACTGCTCAATCTCTCTTCATACTCCTTGAAGATTCTTACTCATCCCTTAAACAGTTGCAGCAATTTCCTGCTCATATACTCCACTCCTTTAGCAAAAAATGCAGAAGCCCATTTGCCTGCGCGATGACCGACATGCTTGCAACTATTGCTAATTATTGCTGGTGTTTACAAATCCCTCTAATTCGTGCAGTTTCGTATTCTGTTTCAGTAACTAACAATAAATGAACTCCATTATTTCCTTTTTAAACCAGATAACATCCTCATACCAGTTCGTTGCCTGTTGAGCAATCCAACCGAACTGACATGAAAACTGTCAGTTCCTTATCAGTGCCTAGCTCTCGAACAATTTTACAGTCACCAAAACTCACTAGACATGCCTAATTCGCTATTCATCCTTCAACTAATCATTTGTGTGATTTTTTTTTCTTTACCATGCGCAATTTGGTGATCTGATAACAAAAAAAATCACCTCTTAGATAGACAGGCTGACATTTATTAATGATGCGAACCATACGATCTAGCAGTGTATGAGGACTTAATGAGAGAAATGACCCTCCTTTCGTTGGAAAAGAGGAGATGAGCTAGAGACCTGACTGGAGGTGTAAAGTGATGAGCGGCATAGACAGGAGAAACCGGAAGAAACTTTCCGTATGCACGGATCAGGGTCTTTAGATACTCTCCCGCTTTGATTGAACGGAAGGGGAAGGAGGGTTAGAGTGGATGTAAACTTTTGTATTACTCAGAGAATGGTGGGAATCTAGAACTTACTTTCTGTAAGAGTAGTAAAGAATACTCATAACATTTAAGAAATAATTATATGAGCCGTCGTGATGCCAATCCATATAAAGGTTGTGGGCTAAATATTGGAAAATGGGATCAGAACAGTTTCGTAGTTGTTTTTGCCTGGGGCAAACGAGACGGCTGAAGGTCGTTTTTTGCTCCTGTGCTGCAGACCTTATCATTCTATGACAATATATTACGTTGCCAATCCTACCTCGCGCATTCAGGATTGATTATCATTTTTATCTCTTCTAGTTTAAAAAAAATGCCTAGGACGTGAGAGGTGCCAACAATCAAGCTGTCCACTTAATGTGAACTACAATCTAATAGTGGAAACTATCCTGGATCCTTCCAGGTAATAGCTTCAGAATAAAAACACTTAATCATCCGTGACCCTCTGGAGCGACGCAGTAGGGCAGCACAGTGGCTCAGTGATTAGCACTGTTACCTCCCAAAGCCAGGAGGCCAGCTTCAATTCCAGAGTCGGGCGATTGTCTGTGCGGAGATTGCATAATCTACCGCCTCTGCATGGGTTTCCTCCCACAGTCAAACGATGTGCAGGCCATGTGGATGAACCATGGTAAATGCAAGGTTATAGATTGAAGGGGTGGGAGGGATGCTCGACAGAGTCTTAGTGTGGACTTGATGGGCTGAATGGCCTGCTACCACGCTGTAGGGTTTCTATGTACATGGATAGTTTTACTGAATCACATAGGGACTAAGTTGAAGAAATGGAACTCTGAATTTTGATTAACCACAGATTGATTTTTAAAAAAATTCAGTTGTTACTTAACGAGTCTTCTGCTCATATTCGATGCCTAGTAACGTCATTGCACGAATTTTACATCTCAGAATCAGTGGGAAATTATTTAATAGTTAAATAACTTCAACCAGCGAAGTACTTGAGAAACATTTTTTTGGTAAAACGAGAAACAAACATTATGTAACTTTACACTGCAGTATCATGTGGTAATTCATGATGTTAGCCGTATCAGTAATTCATTACAACACGTTGACAAAGGGCTAACCATGTGAACATTCACCAACATTATGACTGCCAAGAACATAACAGCTATACTTCTAAACTGAGCGAACATTGTTTTGATGCATCCAGAGCACCCGCACTAATTATATATTCGCACTTTAGTTTTGGAATTTGAAATGCCAGCAGAAAATTCATAAAGTTGTATAATTATCGGCAAGAAGAGGTATTGGTCTAGCAAACATTAAAAACCAAGAAAGGGAAACTATGAACTACACGAGCAATACAAGGAATCCTTAAAGTTTTTGAGAAGATTTGCAGCTCGGGTTGTGGATGAGGGTGTAGACTTGCTCGCCAAGCCAGTGTGTTTGATTGCAGACGTTTAGTCACCTTGCTGGGTAACATCGTCAGAGCGCCTCCAGTGAAGCCTTGGTGTTCTGTCCCGCTCGTTATTTACATGTTTCGGGACTGAATACAAACACTTCACTGGAGGCGCCTTGACAATGTTACCCAGCAGGGTGACGAAACGTCTGCAATCAAACACATAGGCTCGGAGAGCAAATCTATAACCACAAGGAATCCTTGCTGATATCAGATTGAAATAAGACAATTCATGGAGAAAACATGTATGGTTAATGGGACAGAATTATTCGTGGAAATTTGGAAGTTAATACCTTTAAAATGCCAAAATTACACAATGCCAGAGAAAAAAAATCATGCCGTCTTAAACGGGGGAACGATTCCAGTTAAGAAGGGTAAAATTATTGAAAAGCTGTTCGTGAATAGAATAGATTTCCAACGAAAATAAATAATTTTGTTACTTTACCTGGAAGCCCGATAACTGCAATGAGAGGATAGAAAATGGCAAATACCAGTTCTTTCGGGGATCCGTGCATTTCTCCCAGAAGCTCCGAATGTGTTCTGTAGAATAGTCAAGCGTTTATATTTGTTGTCCTACTCCAGGGAGATAATTGGGTAGTTAGCTTTTCTGATAAACATAATTAACTAATTGAAGCAAACAGAATGACGAAACGGCGGCCAGGATGATGTTTATGCTTTGAAAGCATGAACTATATTTCAGAAATGGAGTCATGTTCCACAGTGATGTACTCAGAGACTATCCAGTGTCGTCTGTTACATTTCTCCATGGAAGATTATGAAATGTTTCATACGCGGCTGCAAATATTAAAGTGGCTATTGAATGGGCGCAACATTAGGGGTACGACACTTCAATGCTGTGTTACCCACCCTCAGCTCTCAATGTGACTAACCAGATATAAAGGAAAGCAGAGTAACATTGTGGGTCCTGATAAATATTCATATGTCGTGGGCCACTCTCGAAACAGTTACATTGCACAGTATTGTATGTCAGCCAAATGCAATGACGTGCAGCGCAGTATGGTTCTATTAGTGCGGACAGACAAAGGTTTAACTCAGGACCATTGTAATCAATGCAGAAGTGTCCAGTTCATGATTGCTGGACTACTGCTGGTTCGGTTCGACTAGAGAAATTTGTTGTTAGTATTAAAATGTTCAGCGAAGTCCAGCATGATAATATTCAGTATGCACTGTTCCGGTTTAACCTAGGCAAAATCGTGTGGTACCGTGCAGTTCAGCTGGGTTGCATTGGTTGAGAGATGACCCATTTTCCCGTACTGTTATCAAGTTCAGACCTATATGTTATATTTATTTTGCACAGCTTTCTCTCAGAAGGATTTTCTTTACCCTATTGATTTCTCATTTCCAAAGCTTACTTTTTGAGTTCACCCAATTCTACTCCGCACAGTTTCTTTAACTGTAGACAGGTCGATTGAAAGGTAGCGCTTTTCAAAGTTAGTCTGCCTATCTTCGTATGTCATGGACTGGGGAAAACTGGCCTTTTCCTGATTCTGGAAATTGTCTGAAACATTGTCAGGAATGTTCCACATTCAACATTCTCCATAACATTCCATAACTGACTTTATTTGTGAACGGCCAGACATCGGTTAATTGAACAAAAGATAAGATCCCGAGGAAATAGATCCTGTTCCGGGGCGAAGGAGGCACTGTTTCGAAATGCCCTCAGGCAGTCAAAGGGGTGAACACATTTCTCCTGCGTTTGCATTTCTCCACGACAGAAATTTCTGACCTCCGTCTGTCATCAAGTAACTGAGAGAGAATCCTTCAGGACAGCAACATTTCCACCCTCCGCATTAGGAACTGTAAATAAGTGACCTATGTCTGCTCTGGAGTGATCAAGTGTGGGGGAATCTTTGAGAAACTCATCTGTTCTTAAGTATGAGTGTCTGTGTGTTTGGGGAGGGAGTGCTCCTTGTGTTTTACATCACATTTTTGTAAGTAATTCAGACCTTACCATTCTTTATTTCAACTCCAATTACATCAATAAATCTCTGCGTACAGTGAAACATTTGAAAATCTCACTAGGTCCTCAGTCAAACTGGTAACTTTGCCTGCAGGCTGATGTACAATTTATATGTTTTCCTTCCTCACAGTTAATATAGTGACGATCTTAGTTTAGTCAATATTCAAGCCCTTGGGCTATAAGCTCCCAAGGTGAAATACAAAGTGCTGTTCCTCCAGGAACGTTTTGCCTCACTCTGACAGTGGAGGAGGCCAAGGATGGACATGTTACCAGGGGAGTGGGAGCGGGGAGGTAAAGTGGACAGCAACCGGAAGATCGGCTTGTTTGGCGCGTGCAAAGCGCAACTGCTCCATGAACTGGTCCCTGAGTCTGCGTTTGGTCTTCCCGATATAGAGGAGACCACATCAGGAGCAAGGGGTACAGTGGATGAGGATGGATGAAGTGCAGGTGAATCTCTGCTGGATCTGGAAGGATTGTTTGGCACCTTGGATGGAGGTGAGAGGGGAGGTGTAGGGGCAGGTTTAGAACATCTTGCGGTTGCAGGGGAAGGTACCAGGTGCGATGGAGGGGTTGGTGGGGAGTATGGGGCTTACGAGGGAGTCGCGATGTGAATGGTCCCTGCGGAAAGCGGACTGAAATAGGGAGGGAAATATCTTTTTGGTGGTGGGATCTGATTGTAGGTGGCAGAAATGGCTGACCAGTCTCCTGTGAGGAACCTTATTGAATGCTTTACTGAAGTCTATATAGATCATGTTCACCGCTCTGTTCTGATCAATCCTCTTCGTTACTTCTTCAAAAACTTAATCAAATTAGTGAGATGTGATTTCCCACGCACAAAGCCATGCTGACTATCCCTCATCAGTCCTTGCCTTTCCAAATACAAGTAAATCCTTTCCCTCAGGATTCCGTCCAACAACTTGCCCTCCACCAATATCAGGCTCATTGGCCCATAGTTCCCTAACTTTTCCTTACCACGTTTCTTTAAGTAAGTGCACCATTTCAGCCAACCTCCAGTTTTCCAGAACCTCACCTGTGGCTATGGATGATACAAGTACGTCAGCAACGGGCCCAACAATCACTTTCCTTGCTTTCCATAGAGTTCTAGGGTACACCTGATCAGATCTCAGGGATTTATCCACCTTTAAGTGTTTTAAGATGTTCTAGTCAGAGGACTGTCAGGAATAGGGATGGTGGGAGACACAGAGATGAGTGGGTGTGGGGAGTGGAGAGAGAGAGAGAGAGAGAAAAAGACAGAGAGAGGAAGAGAGAGAGAGAGAGAGAAATGACAGACAGGGACAAAGAGGGAGAACTGCGAGAGGAGAGCTAAGTTGAGTAGCTACCTGAATTACATCACAACATTCAGATTCATTTACAATGCAATTTTCCAATTTTTTCAGGTTGTTATATGTAAGTGTAATGCAAAAATTCTGAAAGCCACCTGGACTCTTAAAAACTCCGGTTTCCTCCCACAGTCCAAAGATGTACAGTCTGGGTGGATTGGCCATGCTAAATTGCCCATAGCATTCAGGGATGTGTAGCTGAGGTGGGTTATAAGGGGGATGGGTCTGGGTGGGATGGTCCAAGGATCAGTGTGGACTTGTTGGGCCGAAGGGCCTGTTTCCACAATGTAGGGATTCTATGATTCTATGATTCTATCAAGATGTAAGCCCAGGTCTCTCTGGCCATGCATCCATTTTAACATTGGTACTGTTCAGTTTATATTGCCTCTCCTCAGACATTTATTTGACATGAATCACTGCACCTTTCTCAGCATTTCAGTGAGCTGCCGTGCATCTATCCATTTCACCTGCTGAGATCCCCCAAACCTGGTCACATCCGATCAATCTGGGTGTCCTTGTTAAACAGCCCAGGGAAACAGGGCAGCTGCAGCAAGTAATTCGCAAATGCAAATGCTACGTTGGCCTTCGCTGCGAGAGAATTGGAGTTTAGAATTATGGATGCCTTACTGCAGTGAAACAGGGGCTTTGGTGAGACCAGACGAGGAGAATTGTGTGCAAAACAGGATGTCTTTGTCATAGAGGGAGTGCAGTGGAGGGTGACTACGCTGATTCCAGGGATTGCAGGATTGTCCCATGAAGAGAGATTGGTTCACCTGGGCCCAGTGTTGAGAAAAATAAGAAGGGCATCTGATTGAAACATATCCAATTCTAACAGGGCTGCACAGACCAGATGCAGGGAGGATGTTTCCCCGGGAGTCTCGAACCAAAGTTCACAGCATTAGGGTATGGGCTAGGCTTTTTCAAACGGAGAGGATGAGAACTTTCTTCTTTCAGCTGGTGGTCAACCTGTGGAATTCTCTCTCACAGAAGGCTATGGAGGTCGTCACTCAATATATTCAGGAAAGAGAATGGTAATGCTTTTAGAGATCAAATGCATCATAGGGTATGGAGAAAAACTGGGGCTATGGTGTCAAGATAGAGGAGCAGCCATGAACATGCTGAATCAGGAGAAGGCTGGAAGGGCTGAATGGCCTATTCCTGCTCCTGGTTATTATATTTCTGTCAGTTTAATGTCCTCCTGAAAATCTCAGTCAGTCTGAGGATGAACGTGATCCACAGGATTCCTGATTTTGATCCAGTGATGCTCAAGAAACAGCCTAAATAGTTCAAAGTGAGGATGGTGCGTGACATGGAGGGTATTTTGCAGTGGTGATGATCTCATGTAACTGCTGCCCTTGTTTTTCTCGATGGTAGAGTTTGGAAGGTGCTGTCTAAGAGCATGGATGCTGTTGCTGATTAACAGCAGATACAACTCCTGTATTCATTTGTGAATTCACTCATGTTTCCACAGGTTTGATGACTGAGTGAATCCCTTCCCACATCCAGAGCAGATGAAAGGTCTCTCCCCAGTGTGAATTTGCTGGTGTCTTAGCAGGCTTGATGACTGAATGAATCTTTTCCACAATCAAAGCAGGTAAATGGCCTTTCCCCAGGGTGAACTCACTGGTGCATCTGCAGACTGGATAACGGAGTGAATAATTTCTGCAGTCCAAGCAACTAGATGGGTTCTCCCCAGTGTGAACTTGCTGGTGTCTCAACAGGGTGAAATATTCACTGAGCATTTTCCCCGCACTCAGAGCGGGTGAACGGCTTCTCTCCAGGGGCAGCACGCTGGTATTTCCACATGGCAGACCTTGCAATACCTTGCATTTATCCAGATTGAATTTCCTCTGCCATTTTTCAGCTGTTGACCCATTTGATCTGTAATCTTAGAATACTTTCATCACCATCTACTACGCCACCAATTTTAGTGTCATCCACAAACTCACTTACCATGCCTTCTATATTCTCATCCAAATCATTTACATAAATGATTAACAAAGGAAGAGCCAGAGCCAATGCCTATGGAACACTGCTGGTCACAGGCCTCCAGTCCGAAAAGCAACCCTCCACCATTACTCTGTCTCCTGCCATTAAGCCAATTATGTATCCAATTAGCAAGCTCACCTTGAATCCTAAGTGACCTAGCTTTACAAATTAGTTTACCTTGTCAAAGGCTTTGCTAAAATCCCAAAATAAAACAACGTCTACTGCTCTGCGATCATCAATCTTTTTTGGTAACCTCTTCAAAAAAAATTCATTAAAGTTTGTGAGATACAACTTTCCCTGCACAAAACCATGCTGACTGCTCCAATCAATTTTTGCCCCTCTAAATGTCCTTAAATCCTATCTTGTGTAATCAATGCAAACAATTTACTAAAGTCAGACTCACAGGTCTAAAATTCCCTGGTTTCTCTTTACAAATTTTCTTAAACATAAGTCAACATTAGCCACCCTCCAGTCATCAGGCACCTCACCCATTGCTTTAGATGATGCAAAATTTCTGCAAAGGGTCTCGTAATTTCCTCCCTTAATTTCCACAATGTTCTGGGATACATTTGATCAGGCCCTGGAGATTTATCCACCTTTATATTCTCTAAGACCTGCCAAACCTCCTCTCCTGTAATGTGAACTGTTTTTAAAACATCAAAGTTTATTTCTCTGTGTTCTCTAGATTCCATTTCTTTCTCCACAGTAAAAACTGATGTGAAATATTTATTTAGTATCTCTTCCATCTCCTGGCATTCAACACAAAGATGACCTCCTTATTTTTAATAGGCCCAACCCTCTCTCTAGTTACCCTCTTGCTCTTAATATATTTGTGAATCTCTTTGGATTATCCTCAACCTTATCTGCCAATGCTACCTCAAATCCCCTCTTTGCCTTCCTGATTCCTCTCTTAAGAATGCCCCTACACTCTTTATTCTGATTAAGACATTCAATTGAACGAAGGTGTCTATGTCTAAAATAAGATTCTCTTTTGTTCTTGGCTAGAACCTCAATATCTTTATTCATCCATTGTTTCTTAATCTTACCAGTCTTACTTCTTCACTCTAACAGGAACAAATTGCCTCTGAATACTCATCATCACACTGTTGAATGCCTCCCACTTGTCAGACATCCTTTTACCTGAGAGCAGTCTACTCCAATCAACTTTTGGAAGTTCTTATTTCAGACTTTTAAAATTTGCCTTACTCTAAAATCTTTAACTTATACGGAAGGCTTATCCTTTTCAATAACCATTTTGAAACTAATGCAATTATGATTACTGCACTAAAAATGGTCCCCCCACTTTTACTTCATTCACCTGCCCGGCCTTATTGCCCAAAAGAAGGTCTAGTTTTGCTCCTTCTCCAGTAGGAGCATCCACATATTGATAAAGAAAATTTTCTTGAATACATTTGACAAATGCTTCATCATCCAAGCCTTTAACACTATGACAGCTCTGGTCAGTGTTTGGAAAATTAAAATCCCCTGTTATTACAACATTATGCTTACATATAGAACATAGAACATAGAACAATACAGCGCAGAACAGGCCCTTCGGCCCTCGATGTTGCACCACAACATATATCTGAGAACTCCCTACATACTTGTTTCTCAATTTCCCTCTTACTGTTGGCAGGGAGGCTATAGTACAATCCCAAAGTGATCTTTCTTTTCTTAATTGTAATTTCTGCCCATATATTTTCACTAGATGATTTTTCACAAATATCTTCCATAATTATCTGGTCAGCATGGACAATTTGGAATGAAGGGTCCATTTCCGTTCTGTATGACTCTGTTAGATGTGGTAGAAACCTCATCTGGACACAGGTGACAAAACTAACATAGACAGGAGGAGGGCTGAATTGAAATAAAGCAACATATTGAAATGGACTCAGATCCACATTAAAGGAGACACAACAGCCTCAGAGCCACAGGACCTCTCACAGGTAATAGGCACAGAACTAAAAGCTCAAACTTTTTTGATGGATGGTCAAAAATACTCAACAATGTCACTTTTCAATTTGAAACTCTCCTCCTACAGCTTGAAAGATATTAGAAACACTGGAGTCATAGAGAAATCTCACGACTGAGTAAATCCCTGGGAGTGAGTGATGTCACCATGTAATTGTTACTGACATCAGACACGGGAACACAGAGCAACTGGATCTGTGCAAATCAGAGATCACCCAACATTGGGAAGGACGGCAGGGTCCCTGAGAGGGGGAAAATTTGTCTATTCACCAGAATGGTTCAGAACTGAGGGTTTTGTGATGTGAGGGAGCAACTGAAACTGAAGTAAGATTTAACAGAGTTGTAAGGATTTATGATTGTTTTCGGCAAGGTGGATATGACCAAGATGTTCACATCAGCTGATAGGAAATGGATCATGGGATACAAATTTAAGATTTTGGACAAGATTGACAGGGAGGATGTGGTGGAGAAACTATGCACAGTACGTGGCAATGGCTGGGATGTCAACACGTACACTCAAAGGCCAATAGTATCCAGTACCTGATGAATCCACCAATTGCATCAGATTCTTATGTGATGTTTGGTTGGAGATTCGTGTTTTTGAACCCTCTTCAAATTTTCTGGAAATACAATTAGAAAAGACAGTGTCAGACAAGGTTAGAACTCAGACAAATCATTTCCTTTATTTGAATTTTCTGTGTATATTTGTGCCTTTCCAAGCCTCAGTGAAAGAAATTTCCAAAATCTATCTCTTTCAATCCAGACTGCAATATCAGATTGTAAATGTTATTGTTGTTTCTCTATCCATCAAGGCTGCCAGTCCTATGGGGGTTCTCCATCACCTTCTATTTCACTTTAGAACATCATAATATCCCTTCCCTTCTGGCCCTGAGGGACCAGATATGGTCCCTCCTGCACATTGACCCTCAATGTGATCGGCAGTCCTTCGATTCAATGGCGAAGTCCAATCGGGATCGTAAGTAACTGCCCTGGGTCTTCATGTGATTGACCAGAGCCAAAATCTTTGGACACAGGAGGCAGGTTGTCTCATGAGGTAATGGGATCTGGATAACAAGATTTTCTTCCTTTTCTTTCCTTGTCTGCTACCCCTCTGTCTCATCAATAAGATGAAAGGCTGATGCAACTTGAAGAAGATGTGGAGCTGGACAAACACAGCAGACCAGGCAGCATCAGAGGAGCAGGAAAGTTAACATTTCAGTTCGCGACTCTTCTTCAGAAATGGGGAGGGGGTATTGAGCTCAGAAATAAATGGAGAGGAGGGGTGGGGCTGGGGAAGGTAAGTGGGATGGTGTTAGGTGAGTGCAGGTAGGGAGTGGTGGAGATTGGTCTAGTTTTCTGGTGTTGTCTTATCAAACATACTTCATTAACTAACTACCACTCTCCAGGGCATAGTTCCCATTCAATTGCAGCTCAATTCTCCCATCCATCATGGCTGGAGGTATTCGCCATCATCTGGATGCCCCTGGATATTCCATGTTGCCATCTTTAAAGACTAATGGGCACATGGTTGAGCTTTCTCAGTTCGGAGCTGCCCTGCACAGTTTACTTCGAGCATGGCAGATAAGGGGCAAATGCACCATGATTTGTTGACAGGGGCAAGAAGGTCCTGGTGAATGCAGTCTAGGAGGACCTCTACAGAGGTGGCCACAGCACCAGACCCGAGCATGATCTGAACTCACCACCCAGCTCAGTGCAGTATCTGAGGTCTGAAGAAATGCCCATCAATACAGGACAAGCGTCAATAACTTTCTCCTCTCTGCCAGGATAAGTGTCAGCATATTGTCTCTGCTCCCTCATACTCATTGTATGTCTGTTATAGCACCCACCTCCGAACAAGGCTCATGCTCCAAAAATCTCACTGCTTCATGCAGCAACGTTTAATGATTTGTGAAGCAATGTCAGAGGCATGATTAAGAAGTGTGCAGGTGACACAAGACTTGGTAACTTTATTGAAAATGAAAAGGGAAGGTATACATTGCAGGCAGATATCAATGCACTGGTCAGGTGAGTAGAAAAATGACAAATGGAATTCAAGATGTGAAAGGGTGATGTGATATATTTGGGGAGATCAAACAAGGCAATAGAATGCACAATTAAAGAGAGGATACTGAGATGTATGGGAAGTTTTTGATGATCGATATATACTATCAGAGTTAGAAAAATTTAGTAGACAAGGAGCAAACTTTTTTTCAGCTAGAAGGCGTAGGTGGTCTTTTCGAACTCTAAAGGACAAACCACAAGGACGAGGGTCTTGCTTCAGCAGTAGCACTTCTTTATTCAAGCTTGCAATCGATTACAGCAGGGAGCACTCCAAGACACAGTCTCACAGAACGGTCAGGGAGGGTCTGATTAAACAAGTTAAAACAAATTGCAATTGTACTGTGTTTTAGCAAGGCAAGATCATTACTTAGGCAACCAGACATACATTAATTGAAGTGGAATGCAGTGAAGATAAGAGTGTACAGATGCTGAGAGCCCTAACTTTTTGCTATCTGTCCTGCGTGACTTCTCAGGCTAGGGAAAGGCAGTTTGCAGTTACAGCAATATGTACTGTTTCATATAGCTAAAGTTTCCCGACTTCGTGCTCCTAGTCATGTATTATTTTAACTCATTTTTGCTCAGCCTAAATTAGACATTCTCAACATACAAGTATTCCACAATTCCCTATGCTGTGGTTACTAACCGTCAAATCCTGGGTTCTGAGTCAGAACAGAGCAATCTTTAAGTTTTAATTACTGGGGTGGCGTCTTCATCTTCCCTCCTTCCCCTAAGATAACCTGACTATGTGTTTGTGTGTCGTGTCATACGGGTTTATGGCTGGGTGGTGGCAAAGGGCTCCTTCAGAAGGTGGTAGGTGTATGGAACTCACTACCTGAAATGTAGGAGAGAGAGAAACACTGATCTCATTTGAAACCTCCTTGGATTTTCCACTCTTGTCATATAACATGCAGGTCTACAGCTGCAATTCTGAAAGTGGGCTGAGGTAAGTGACCCATTTCTCCTTCAGTGCAGAGACACTGGACAGAGAGACCACCTTCTGGTCCACATGTTTTACAAAATTTCCTGATATATTGATGTCACAGATGAGGCACCTTTACATAAATGATCACTCTCTCGTCTCAGTGAGTTGATGGTTTTCACAACAGCTTTGTCGGCCTGTCATTGCACATCTTGTCACTGTGTCATGTTGCTGTTGTACGGAATGAACACGTGAATATTTGTCTCGTGCAGTGAGATATCACTAGACAGCAGGCAAGTGCATTCCTTGAGCAGTGGTAGCAAGCTGGGCCCATTAATCAGGGGTCGGTGGTTTGAAATGGTCCTGTGCCATTAACATTTTCTCCAATGATCCAAGAGATCAGAAACTATGTCTGCTGACCTGACAGTTGCATTTGTTTTCCACGACAGTGATTTTCCACATGCTTATAATGAACCCTTCAATCCAAATACAATCTCTCAAGCTGTTTGTATTCCTCCTGGGTGCTGTGACACCGTTGGATTGTGCAGGTAGGGGCAACTTGCCAATATGTGTGTTTTATTCAAATGCAAAGCACTGCCTGCCAGAGGAAGAAAATTGGTTAATATATCCGGCAATGGAGAGACGCCTGCCCAGGAGAAAGGGACAAACTGCAGGCTCCTGGGAACACGCAGGCAGAATGGGAAGAAACTGTTATTGAAACTGTTTGCTGCCTTTTCACCTGAAGCAATGGGAAACTGACTTAGTTTTGGAAGAGCTGTATCAGGTTCGTTGTTAAGGCAGTTGAAGTGGCAATGCTTCAAATCCCGGACGGGCCCAAATTGCTTGCTTTCCATTTTGTCAAGTCGCCCGATCAGTTCTTAGAACAAAGCTGCGCTCGATGATGTCGCATTTTCTGCTATTGGGATTTGGTGTCAGGGCCACAGAGGTCACTGCAGTGCATAAAGCTCAGCAACACATGTGGAGAAAATGAAAACAAGTGTTTCAGGATGTTTGCCCATGCAATAGACAAATAACTACCTTGAATGGAGGCAATGGCGTAATGGTATTATGGGTAGACTGTTACAGACTGGCACTGACAATGTTCCTGGTCGAGCACTTAGATCCTGTGTGGACCAACTGGCAGAGGTATTCACTGATATCCTCAACCTGTCCCTCCCACAAACCAAGTCCCCACCTGCTTCAAGAAGACCATTATCATCATGGTTCCTACGAAAGCACATGCGATGTGCCTTAATGACTACTGCCCAGTGGCTCTGACCTCAATCATCATGAAGTGCTTCAAAAGGCTGGTCTTGGCCCACATCAGCTCCAGTCTCCAAGCCTGCCTCAATCCCCTACAATTTGCCTACTGACATAACGGGTCCACGGTGGACACCATATCCCTAGCCCTGCGCCCATCCCTAACACATCTGGACAACAAGCACACGTGCCCCAGACTCCTGCTCATTGATGACAGTTCCGCCTTCAATACCATTATTCCCTCCAGACTGATTGAAAGGTCCAAGACCTTGGTCTTGGCTCCCCGCTCTGTAACTGGATCCTCAGCTTTCTGAGACACAGACTGCAATCATCGAAGATAGGTAACTGCACCTCCACCACAATAACACTCAACACCGAAGACCACAAGGATCCATCCTCAGCTCCCTACTATGGTCCCTGTACACCCACAATTTTGTTGCCAAATTCTGAATGAATGCCATCTACAAGTTCACTGACAACAGCACCATAGTAGGACGGATATCTAACAATCACAAGTCGAAATACAGAAGGGAGATAGAGGGCTTGGTGACATGGTGCAATGAGAACACCTCTCTCTGTCTTAACGTTGGCAAAACTAAGTAACTGATCATTGACTTCAGAAAGAAAGCAGGAGAACACATGCCTACCTGCATCAATGGAGCCGAGGTTGAGAGGATGGAGAGTGTCAAGTTCCTAGGAGTGACGATAACGGACAACCTGTCCTGGACTTCCCACATAGATGTGACAGTCAAGAAGGCATAACAATGCCTTTTCTTCCTCAGGTGGCTCAGGAAATTTGGGATGTCCATAAGGATCCTCACCAACTTTTACAGATGCACCACTGAAAACATACTGTCCAAGTACATAATGGCCTGGTAAGCAACTGCTCTGCCCAGGACCGTAAGAAACTTCAGAAGGTAATATGCACAGCCAAGACCATCATGGCTGACAACCTTCCATCCATGGACTCCATTTACATGGATCGTTGCCGTGAAAAGGCTGCAAATATCATCTAAGACTCATTGCACCCCAGTAATGATCTCCTACAATGTCTTCCGTCAGGCAGAAGATACAGAAACTTGAACACGCTCACCATCACTTTCAGGAACAGTTTCTTTCTGGCCGTTGTTAGACTGATGAATGAATTCTCCAGCCTCAAATAGTGCTGATCTTGCCTAGCACTCGGCCTATGCAACATAACCTGTACGCTTCTGTCTAAGCTTTTTATTACACCCTATGATCTGTACAGAGATAGTAAGAGCTGCCGATGCTGGAGTCAGAGATAACACAGTGTGGAGCTGGAGGAACATAGCAGGCCAGGCAGCATCAGAGGAACAGGAAAGCTGATGTTTCGGGTCTGGTCGGGTTTCTGAAGAAGGGTCCTGATCCAAAACGTCAGCTTTCCTGTTCCTCTAATGCTTTCTGGCCTGCTGTGTTTCTCCAGCTCCACACTGTGTTATCTATGATCTGTACATCTTTGTTTACTATGATCTGCCTGTACTGCTCGTAAACAAAGCTTTTCACTGTACTTAGGTACACGTAACAATAATCAATCCATCAATCAATTAAGTACTACAGTGCTAGGAAGACAGTGAAAGTAGAAACACATGACTTCTGCAACCTTGTGTCTGTGTTGAAATGAAAACAATTTGATAGATTTGTTCCGAATTGAAATGTTTACTGGAAGCAGGAAGCTGAGGAAGATACAGAGTAAACCGATTCAGATGTGAGTACAGAAACAGTTAATACCTTTCCTGCAGGTTAATGAGATTGTACAGCACAGAGGAGAGTTTTGTTGCATTCAGTTCGGGCTGTTGGACCCAGCACGCTTTCACCAAACTGGGTTATTAGGACTGAGGTCACAGAAAGTGCCTACTGGTGTGTCAGGATGTAAAGATATTCTATAGGACACCAACAGGGTTTACTAGGATGGTTCAGCGGCTCAGTAGTTAGTACTGCTGTTAGATGTGCAGGTTATGTGGATTGGCAATGCTAAATTGCCCTGTAGTGTCCAGGGATGTGTAGGTTAAGTTGATCAACCACAGTTAATGTAGGGATATCATGGGGGATAGGTCTAGGTGAGATGCTCTTCAGGGGGTCAGTGCAGACTTGATTGGCCAAATGGTTCTTTCAGCTCTGTAGGGATTCTATACGAGAGGACAGTGACAGGGTTAACTGGGATGGGATTTCGTTTACGAGGGGATGTTGGAAAAGTTGGAACTGTTATCCCTGAACCAAGGAAGACCTAATGGAGGTCTTCCCTTGATGAGAGGTTTGGAGGGAGTAAATGGGAGGAAAATTCCTTCTTTCATGTGACTCAATAACTAAAGGTCAGACATTGAAAACCATTGGTGATGAATAAATAAAAGGATAGGAGTTGAATTTCTTTCACTCCAAGAAGCCATTTCCAAAATACTTTGAAAAACGTACATGCAGACGCACAATGATTTCACAGGGAGAGAGAGAGAGAGTGTGTGTCTGTGCCTGGGCGAGGGGATCGAGGTAGCGTGTGGGCAGGTGAACAGTGGGGAGAAACAATCTCTAATTTGGTTGACTTTAAATGTAAAGAAATTCCGTAAACATGGGCAGCTGAATAAGAGTGAGTATTAAAAAAACTCAAGGTTTTGAAAGATTTGGCCGACTATTCCGCGGGAAGGATTACAAACAGAACTGAGCGGATTTTTTTTTTTTTGAATTGCAAAGGTAAGGTATACCATAACGAATAAGAAGTGAATCTTTGCTCAGAAACCAATTTCCGACTTTAATTTTCCTGAAGAAGGGTCAAGGCCCGAAACGTCAGCCTTCCTGCTCCTCTGATGCTGCTTGGCCTGCTGTGTTCATCCAGCTCTACTCCTTGTTATCTCGGAATCTGCAGCATCTGCAGTTCCTATTATCAATTTCATTCATTCATGATACAATTTCATTCCCATGCACATTCCAGGTTGGTCATGTGGTTAGGCCGTGGTGCTTTCTCCACTGTGTCCCTGGGTTTACGTTGCTGCTCTGATACAATTGGTCATAATAGACAGAGCTTTGTGGGGTGAGACTGACGGTTAATCTTCCCGCTGGATAACTCTCCATCCAGTGGAAATAGTCCGAAATGTCTCAGGTGGAAATCAAATGCAGAGGACGGGGAGTGAAAGGGCTTGAGTTAGCTATAAAGCATGAGAGAGAAACTGACTGATGAAATGATGAGTGTGAATATGACAGAATTTCCTGTTGGATGGTTTATTCAGACGCAGTTCTCGCTCGGAATGAACCAATCACAACTGCTGTTTCCAAGGAGCATGGTATTTTCCCGGATTTTACTGATATTATAATTCCTCTGAAATCATAAATGTAATGGTGAGGATTTGGTTCTCCTGAGGAATTTTTAAAATCCTCCACTTTCACTACCAGAGATCTTGATTAAATCACATGTCAACCATTTCTGACATCTGACGAGGTGGCCAGGCGATTAAGGCGCTGCAGTGCTAATCCATTGTGCTTTGCACGTGTGGGTTCGAATCCCAGTACAGCAAAATCTAAGTCAAAAATTAGAGTTTATCACCTAAACTTCATGGAATTGCTGATTAAATTGGAATAACGAAAAAAAAATCAGTATTGTCTCTCTCGTCATTACTTCCATCTTCGCTTTCAAAAAATTTACCTCGAATGTCAACGAGAAACGAACAGTAAATAACTAGATCGGAAGCACTAGTTTATCCAGTGGGATTGTTGATGAGTATTTCAAACTAACACTCGACACAAGATTCTGCTAAATATTTCAAACCGTCTTGACTAAACCAGTGGGAACTGGAACAGCAGAAAACTTCTCCAACGGAACGAAGGAAACAGATATTTTATATACCTTTTCATTCATGTTACATTCTCTTCTGTTCTGCGTGAAACATACCGCAATCTGTCATTCTGCATGATCACTGCATTGCCTGGAGCAGCTTTCATTTGTACTGGTACAGGAAGATAAGGATGAAAGTCAACATTGAGCGAAGCCGATTGTCTTGGAAAGAGAGATAACAAGGTGTGGAGCTGGAAAGTACCAGTTTTTGTGGATTAAGAAACGACCTTTTCTGGGGAAATAATTTAATAATCAACAAACATCCTGCAAATATTCAAAACGTGAAGCAACATTTGTGGAGGGGGAACAGAATGTGATTTTTCAGCTCAATCGATGACCTTTCTCATATGGCTGACCCTTCACTGAGTTAAGTTCCTGGAAAAAGCTGTTTAGCTCCGTTTGTGTTATTCAATTTGATACAAACGCGCAGAGCTCATTGCAATTATCGCAACAGAATTAGGTTTATTGCATTGGACAGTTTGAATGTTACAATCAATTTTGGTTGGAGTTTTCTCCAGCCTAAAATAAAGTGCTGCTGAGAAGTGCCAAGGATTAAAAAATGCAAAAAGGTTCAGAGTCTTGTTTGTGGATTTCTTAGACGGAGGTCAGAAAGTATGAAATGGACCTTGCATCATCTGAATATGGTCAGATTCTTAAGGCACCCGATTAAGGCAGGAATTGCGTCTCCAATTGAGGGTTCACTTCGTTCTGCTTAGGATATAAGTTTTCTTTCCTTTTAGTTTGACAACAGGATCAGTCCCATTTATAGTGCTTCACGTTGAATAATATGCCACAACTTTCAATACTATTTAATACTCGATCTTCTTCACCTTGTTCACGAAATTTCCTTATGCGTGAAGTTAACCAAATTCGAAATTGTTACCCACACACCCAGAGACTTTTTCTCACAATTAAATTCCTTCCGTACATGTTTGCTCATGTGTCTTTTTAAAACATTCTGGAATCAGCTCCTAACTTTTTTCTGTAAGGTCGTTCAGGATTTAAATAACTGAGTGAAACAAACTCTGCTCTAATCTTTTACTTCATCATTCACCAATGGTTTTGAATCTAGTTATTGATTTACTTGACAGGGTGAACTTCCACCTGTTTAGTTACTCTGAACCTCGCGTCGTCTGGAAAATCTCCGTAGTTTGCTTCCCAAACTTCCGTGTTTCTGCTGCAGCATTTCCAATCTCATGAACAAAATCCTTCATCCTTTCCACCATCCCGATAAGCCTGTTTGTGTCCTTTCTAATGTCGTCTGTCCAAATAAACCTTTTATGTGTCCTTTCTAATCTTTTTACATTTTAGGTGACGCGTGAGGATCAGATTGCACACAAAGATCCAACTGAAGCTGAACCATTGCTGTTACAGTTACGCTGTAATCCTTGCTGCTTATTTAATGTGGTTTGTCCGTTTATAAACTTAACTCACCCAAATGATTGTCTAATCACGTCATAAACATCGTCTGTGTGGGCACCAAGATCTCTGTACTGACTTCCTTTTTTACTTTCATGGAATATGGGAATGGCATGAGAGGCCAATATCTCTAAATCTCTGTGACCTAAGTGACTCTCAGCTATTTCAAGTGGCAATAGAGATTCAACCACCTCACTGTGGGGCTACAGTCACTTGCAGTGTAGACTGGGTAAGGACGTCAAATACCGTCAATAAAATGTCATTGTGGACCTGAAAGCTGCACTTTCTGAAAAAAAGCTGTCCTATTTATTCTGAACCACGTTTTTATATTGGTGTCGCCTTTGTACATCACTTCGTGCTTCCCTGTATTGAATTGTACCTAATAACTAATTAGTGAGTGAAGGTAGTCTCCTCATCTCTCATTATTCTAAACTCCATGGCGCGTTGACCGATTTTACTCGTTTGCTCCTGGAGGACAGTCCTCTCATCCTGCGATGAATCCAGTGAACATTCCTGCCGAGACCTCGAAGGCAAGTGTTTCTTTCTTCGGGTTAGGAAATCATCTCTGCTTGACTTGCATTTGTGTGCTCATTAAAACCAAGACAATTGCAGCAAGACTTTCATGCTTAGATTTTACAATCTGCTTGCATTAAAGGTTAACCCAATTCATTGTCGATTGTCTGTCTGAATCGTGCGCAATAACATTCAAATTTGTCTGAACACTGTTGTTCGCTGTTCTCCCTCAACTATCCCGTTCTGTATTTTAAATTTACATAGTTTATCAGTTTATCTTACTTTTACAACTATTCCAAACAATCTCACTTGTGATTACAAACCGATCGAACGCCAATTCAATTCGTAAACCAGAAATCGCGAGTTTGATCCCTGCCTGCGCTTAGCAGCCGTAAGCCGAAGGGTGAAACTGGCCATTCCACCGCAGCCGTGTTTAAAACAGCCACGAGCCCTTAAGATAATAATGGGGTTATGCTGTAAATGAGAAACGAAAACAGAAATACATTTTTTGTTTTAAATTGGCAGATGTTGTTGCAGTTTGTTAAAACAGTACTTTCTAGAAGAGACCAGGGAGCACAGTAGCTGATAATGTGAAATGAGACGGGAGTAATTAATGATGTCAGAGTGAAGGCACCCCTAGGTTAGCAGTGATTCCCGTTTACTTTGAGGAAGGGAAGGTCAGATCGAAGACCAGCATTTAAAGCCTAAATCAGGAAAATTGTATCAGTACGAAGGTAGGGCTGGCTGAAACTAATAGGAAAATTCGGTCAAGAGATGGTTCGGTATTGGCAGAGATTTAAGCAGATATTTCAGAATACTCGGAAATAAGTTATAATGTCTTTGTCAGTTTCCCATTGCTATTGAAGATGAGCATATGTTTTTGCAGCTCGACTCTAGTTGCATAAGCCCACTGCGTCACATCGCCTTGAAGAGTTAGGCTAATAGCCTCGCAGCAAGAGCAAAGCGCCTTCAGTGCACGCACAATGACAGATAAACTGCCAAGAAGACATGCAACACACTGAGATGGAGTGTACTTATTTATGCGAAGGGGTTCTTTATACAACCTCTGCTGTTTAAAGACTCCCCGTCACGTTGGAAAAATGAATTTCCTGCAGTGTAACTCTGATGAGCAGCTGAATATTTGCCTCGCTACATCGCAACGCTGAGAGGCACTAACATATTCTGTAGCAGCGTGGCCTAGTGAAACCATGCTAGGCTCAGCAACCCGAATTCAATATATCAAGGCTCTGCTCTGCTCTGCACAATGTAGTTGCTGCTCCTGTAGTCAGATCTCAATAGCTTTACCCTAAATCTTCCTCAGCTTCCTACATCCAGTAAACACTTCAGAACCAAACTAATCTATCACGTGTTTCCACTTTCACGCATTCTTTGTAACCCCTCCCAGCTGACGCAAGTAAGATGGACCGATTGGCCTTCTCAGGCTCTCTCACTCTGGCATGCCCCGAATGGTAAAGTGCTCTGTGTCTGATTTACAGGAGTCCCTGTAATATTGCCCCACGATGATTCACAAAGCGCTGTCCTTCCTGTGACATGTACATGTTGTGTGATATTCTGTTGTGCAGATGTATCCCTGCTGTGTCAATGTAACCTATGTCTAACTTCCCATATTCTGTTGGTCGAACTCTGATTTCACTCAGAATCATAAAAATTTTTCACAGTACCTCTCCAAAATGAGGAAATGGATATATCTTTTAGTGTCATTCTCTTGACTTCTCCCTGTAACTCTGCTCATTATTACTTTTAACATAACCATCTAATTCCTTTTCCAATAACTCGATTGAACCTGCTTTTTTGTCACAATTAGACAGTGATTACAGATGCGAACCGCCCCCTATGTGGAAACATTCTACCGCATGTCACTTTTACTTCGTTTCCTAACGATCATTCTCAATCCTTTCATGCATGGGAGCATTTTCTCCCTATTTCCTCTGTCTAGATCCCTCACGACTTTGAAAACTTCAATCAGACCAGCTCTTAGCCTTCTGTTCTCCAAGGAGAACTGTCCCAACTTTCCAATCTATCTTCATTGCTGACATTCCTCGTTTATGGCATCATTCCCGTGAACCTGTTCAGTGCTGTCTCCAATCACTTCATGTCCCCACTTCCTGTGAGGCCTGAAACTGTTCAATAATCCAGATGGAGGATTCATTTAAAGTCGGATTGTGTGGGCAAACATCTGAAACACTTGCTTTCGCTTTTAACACGTGTGTTGCTGTGCCATAGTGTACTCTCGGATACCTCTTCCTACCGCCCCTTGATCATGACCCCACCCACGACCACCAAACCATCATCTCCCAAACCATCCACAACCTCATCACCTCAGGTGACCTCCCACCCACAGCCTCCAACCTCATCGTTCCCCAACCCCGCACCGCCCGCTTCTATATCCTTCCCAAAACCCATAAACCTGACTGCCCTTGTCGACTCATTGTCTCCGCATGCTCCTGCCCCAGTGAACTTATCTCCACCTATCTCTACTCCATTTTCTCCCCCTTGGTCCAGGAACTCCCTACCTACGTCTGTGACACCACCCACGCCCTCCACCTCCTCCAAAACTTCCAATTCCCCGGTCCCCAACACCTCATCGTCACCATGGACGTCCAGTCCCTAGACACCTGCATTCCCCATACAGATGGCCTAAAGGCCCTCCGCTTCTTCCTGTCCCGCCGGCCCGACCAGTCCCTCTCCACTGACATCCTCATCTGCTTAGCCAAACTCGTCCTCACCCTCAACAACTTCTCTTTCAATTCCCCCCACTTCCTACAGACAAAGGGGGTGGCCATGGGTACTTGCATGGGCCCAAGCTATGCCTGACTCTTTGTAGGTTACATGGAACAGTCCCTCTTCCGTAGCTACACTGTCCCTAAACCCCATCTCTTCCTCCGTTACATTGATGATTGCATCGGCGACGCCTCGTGCTCCCACAAAGAGCTCAAACAGTTCATCCACTTCACCAACACCTTCCACCCCCACCTTAAGTTCACCTGGACCATCTCTGATACCTCTCTCTCTCCTTCCTAGACCTTTCTGTCTCCATCTCTGGCAACCACCTGGAAACCGATATCCATTTCAAGCCCACCGGCTCCCACCCAACTTCTTGCAAAAGTGCCATCCCCTATTCCCAATTCCTTCGCCTCCGCTGCGTCTGCTCCCAGGATGAGGCATTCCACTCCCGTACATCTCAGATGCCCTCGTTTGTCAAGGACCACATAATCCCCCCTCAGTGGTCGAGAACTCCCTCGACCGTGTCTCCCGTACTTCCCGCAACTCATCCCTCACACCCCCATCCTGCAATAACAACCAAAATAGAATCCCCCTCGTCCTCACATACCACCCCACCAACCTTCGGATCCAACGCATCATCCTCCGACACTTCCACCATCCGCAATACGACCCCACCACCAAAGACATTTTTCCCTCCCCACCCTTATCTGTTTTCTGGAGGGACCACTCTCTCCGCGACTTCTTTGTCTGCTCCACACTCCCCTCCAGCCCCACCATACCGGGCACTTTTCCCTGCAACCGCAGGAAGTGCTACCCCTTCCCCCTACACCTCCCCCCTCACCCCCATCCCAGGCCCCAAGAAGACTTTCCACATCAAGCAGATGTTCACCTGTATGGGTTCACACTAAACAACTGCACCTCCCAGTCGCGAACCATTTCAACTTCCCCTCCCATTCCTCAGACGACATGTCCATCCTGGGCCTCCTGCAGTGTCACAACGACGCCACCTGAAGGTTGCAGGAACAGCACCTCATATTCCGCTTGGGAACCCTGCAGCCTAATGGTATCAATGTGAACTTCACAAGCTTCAAAATCTCCCCTCCCCCTACCGCATCCCAAAACCAGCCCAGCTTGTCCCCGCCTCCCTAACCTGCCCTTCCTCCCACCTATCCCCTCCTCCCACCTCAAGCCCCACCCCCATCTCCTACCTACTAACCTCATCCCGCCCCCTTGACCTGTCCATCCTCCGTGGACTGACCTATCTCCTCCCTAACTCCCCACCTACACTCACCTTTACGGGCTCCATCCCCACCTCTTTGACCTGTCTGTCTCCTCTCCACTCGTCTTCTCTATCCATCTTCTATCCGCCTCCCCACCCCCCCCC
>JAHRHZ010000130.1:1304192-1374535 GCA_024137785.1 Ginglymostoma cirratum
AGACAAAAAAAAAAAAAAAATTCAGTGCTGGTTGGGGATTTGAACCTGGGATGTCTTGCATATGTTTCTATTGTACAACCCACAAAGCAAGCCATTGCTGTAAACTGGCACCGACATCTGAGCGAGCTGAGACTCACTATATTAAAGCTGCTATATATGAGGCTGGATTTCACAACCTCAGAAGGCATACAACACCAGGTTACAGTCCGACAGGTTTATTTGAAATCAAAAACTCACAAAGTGTTGCTCATTCGTCAGGTGAAATGAAGAGAAGCACATTGGCACAGAATGTATACGCAGAGAGATTAAAACATAACATAAATGGTGTGAGTAAAGTATCAACAGCTGAATAAGCCAATTAATTAAGGCAGAAAGATAATTTTTTTAAAAAATTAAAAATAAGATGGTGTTGGAGACAAACCAAATGGCTGGAATTACATAATAGGTATACGAGTTGCATGCCAAGAGTCTAACCGAAGTAACAAGTAATCCAGAATGTGCAAACTAATCAAGGTACAGTTATTGTAACAGGTTATCAGATGATGGTGTCAAAACAGGACGGTAAGGAAGATTTTGCAAATTCGGAACAGTATGGTGGGGTTACATGTAGCACTAAGTGAGCTACCAGTTGGCTATCAGGCATTGGCTATCAGTTTCTGCTTGGCAATTGTGCGTTGTGGTGTACCTTGGAAGATGCTTACCCAAAGACCAGAGGCTGAATGTCTTGGACCGCTGAAGTGTTCCCCATCTGGGAGGACATGTTCCTGTCTGGTGATTGTTATGTGGCGTCTATTCATCCTTTGTCTTAGTGTCTTCATGATCTCGCCAACATACCATGCCTCAGGGCATCCTTGCCTGCAGTGTATGAGGTAGGCAACATTGGCCAAGTCACATGAGTATCTGCCATGTATGTGGTGGGTGGTGCTCCCACGTGTGATGTAGTGGCCATGTCAATGGTCTGGCATGTCTTGTAGAAGGTGTTGTGGCAGGGTTGTGTGGTGTTGTGGTTGACGTCATCCTGAAAGTTGGGTAGTTTGCTGTGAATGATGATCTATATAAGGTTTGGCGGTTGTTTGAAGGTGAGAAGTGGAGGCATAGGGATGACCTTGGTGAGATGTTCATCATCATCGATGATATGTTGAAGGCTGTGAAGAACAAGGCATAGTTTCTGTGCTCTGAGGAAGTACTGGACAATGAAGAGGACTGTATTGATCGCATCCTATGTCTGTCTTCAGAGGAGGTTATTGCGGTTTTTCACTGTGGCACATTGGTACTTGCAATCGATGAGTTGAGCATCATATCCCATTCTAATGAGGGCATCTTTCAGCATCTTTAGGTCTCAATTGTGCTCCTCCTCGTCTGAGTTAGAGTCAGGTTAAGGTGAAGTAGAGAAGCATAGCAATTCAGAAGGACGTCTGGAGCTTGGGACACAGGAATGTGAAAGTGCCACCATCAAGTGGAAAAATAAAAATGGGGTATCCACATTTGGCTGATATTAGAGGAAAGCACATATCTCAGAGATTTGTGAGGTTGGAGGAGATTAGAGAATTAGAGGGTGATGAGGCTGCATTAGAGTATAGAGATGGGAGGATTGTGAGAATGGAGGAGATTACGGAGATAGGAAGATTGAGAGGCAGGAGGAGTTTACAGAGATTGGAAGGATGAGAACAACCTTCAGATTTACAAAGATAGGGATGTTTGTGAGGCTCACGGAGATTATAGAGATGGTGAGAGTTCGGAGGCTGGAAAAGATTACAGAGATAAAGAGGATTATTAGTATGGAGGAGATTGTAGAGGTAGGGAGGGTTGTGAGTCTGCAGGAGATTACAGAGGAAGAAAAGATTACGACGCTGGAGGAGATTATAGAAATAGTGAGAGTTTTGAGGCTGAAAGAGATTACAGACGTAGAGAGAATTGTGAGACTGCAGATTATCCTCCGAACAGCACTGTGGCGTGCATACAGCACATGGACTGCAGCATTTCAATAAGGCAGTTCAACACCACGACTTTCTACAAGTTAAATAAAGATGGACAATAAGTACTGGTTTGGACAGCAAAGACCACACCTTACCAATAAATTAAAATTCAGCTTGATTTCTGTTTTGTACAGAGATAGCAGAAGCTTAATTTTCATTGGAACTGAGAGGGTTAAGCAGTCATTTTGGCGCAGATTTGTTTCCAGGATGCCTAATTTGTAAAAAGAGAAATTGTCGCAATTTTGGTCACCACTTTTAGATAACAGGCAAATAATGCAGGGTGAAAATGTGAAGATTGTTTCACTCAGCATCTTCTGATCATCTGTAACAGTCTGAACGGCAGCTGGATGCAGATTCAGCAGTTATTCTCAAAGGAGATTTGGAATTTAACTTCTAAAGGAAAGATTCGGAGGACTATGGGCAAATGGCAGGGGCGTTGGGGTAGATTTGCAGCACCCCAGAGAGACAGTACAGCCCCATTGGGCTGAATAGTCACCAGCACCTGTGCTCTGTGATACTGCACCATTCACTGTGAATGATAAAGTTCATCCAGCGGCAGAGCGAGGGAGCATCCAGCCACGAACATCACAACGGGTGCCTGGTTATTGACCAATAGTAGAAGACTAGGCGGACGAAGGACCAATCGGAAGCGGCTAATTCTCCAACCAATGGGGGTGAATGAGGGGCAGGACGAGCAGGACTACACGTGATCATTAACGGTACGGCGTAGTGCTGCATGACTGGCGCCTAAGTGAATGTGGGACAAGAAGACTTGAAAGATGGGGGGAGATACGGGAAACCGGGAGAAAAGTGGAGTCAGTCTGGACTGGGATATTTTACGATCACCCGAAGTAGGTCGGTAGACCTGAAATGGAAACTCTCGATCCCGCTTTTGCAGCAAACGGGAAAACGGCTGCGGGCCTCAGGTAGTGATAGGCCCTTGGTTACTGCCGCCATCTTTATTGGGGGCAAGGAGCAGCGTCGCGCATGCGCGTGTTTTTTCCTATGTGGGAACGGGGCAATTTGAAGAGGAGCATTTACACGCGGCAAACTGAAGCCAAGAGAAATGTTTTGTTTTCTAGATTTCTATTTCTATATTGGACCGACAGTGATTTTTCTTTTGTGAATTCGCTTTATAGGATATTAATTGAGAATAATCGAGACCGGCATCTCAAAACAAGTTCTGACAGTGAGCGCAGTCATCAGGATCCGAATATCATTGGCATTTAACTGTGGAAGTGTAAAGGTTTGCCTGTGGGAAAATATCTCTGCTGTGTTTGTAAGTCGAAAAGCAGCAAGATGCCCAAATTCTTGGTGAGATCACACTTGGTGGTATGTGCTCAGTTCTGAGCACTGCAGCTGAGGAAGGTGATATTGGCCTGAAAGAGAACACAGATTTATCCAAATGACACCTCGTCTGTTTGAAAGATCTGCCATGTTGAGTCCCAATCAGCTACTAAACCTCATTCTCAATTACCAGCCAACTTCCTTATAAAATTCCTTATGGACTTGAATTGCAACATCTTTCGGTTTTTACCTCTTCAGGTGGAATGTACCAGTTCCTGACAACTCTCTGTTGAGCCAGAAACTGCTGAAGTCAATGTTGAGTTTGGCGGTTATAAAGGGCTGTATTGATAGATGAGATGCTGTTCCCTGAGCTCTCACTGAGTTGCTTTGGAACAGTACAGGAGGCTGAGGTCAGCGTAGGTGTGAGCAGACAATTAAATGACAAGGCTGCATTGAGTGCTGCTTGGCTCAATGAGGGTGCTTTGTAGTTGGGCGAAAATGGAGTGTGAGGTGAGATAGGGAGAAGGTGAAGCTGAAACATTGAATGTGGTGCTCAGTCTCAGTTCCGGCCGTTCAGAAAGTGACGCAGTCCCATTGGGAACAACTAATTTGCAAGTGATACCTGCAGAGTTTTTTTTACAGTTTTCAAACTAAAATATATCAGCTTAAGTAAAGGTAGACGGTTTTGATTATAATAGAAATGTTTGAAACAAAGGAAGATAGCTAGCTTATTTGTGTTCTCGTAACGGGAGTAACTAACTGAATCCAGAGAGGAGTCACGACAGGATACCTCAGACCTGTGTTGTGCTCGTCTTGCACAATGTGGGAAATAAGGGATACTTCCAGTGCCCCTGATGGCTACGTGTGCAGGAAGTATGTCCATCTGCAGCAACTGAGTAACTACGTTTTGGAGCTAGAGCTGTGGGTAGACTCACTGTGGAGCGTCCACGATACTGAGAATGTTATGGACAGCATGTTTAGCAAGTTGGTCACACCGCAGGTGAGGATAACACAGGCAGAAATGGAATGGGTGACCATCAGATAAATTAAAAGGCTCAGGAAGGAAGTGCAGGAGTCCCCAGTGGTCATCCCCTTCTTAGATATGTCGCTTTGGATTCTGTTGGGGGCCTCGTGTAGAGTGGCCTCTCGGGAAATCAACAAAAGCCAGGTTCGTGATCTCCACAGAAGGGGAACAAAGAGAGCGTCAGGGGTACAGACAGGCACTTCTGTGATCGCAGGCATGCAGCTAGGATGGTATGTTATGTCCCTGGTATGAGGATCCGTGATATGGCGGGGTTCTAGGACATTCTGGAGCTGGAGGATAAACAGTCAGTGTTCGTGGAACACATAGCTACCAATGACATATCTTTCAGGCCTTCATCCCTTTGTTTAGCTGAATATAGGAAGATGGGCGATACATTAAAATGCAGGTCTTCAAATGTAATAACGTCAGACTTGCTCCCAGTACCACATTCTGATGAGAGCAGGAATAAGAAAATATATCAGATGAATGTGTGGCTGAAGAAATGGTGTATCAGAGAAGGGTTTAGATTCTTCAGGAATTGGGATTGTTTCTGGGGAAGGTGGGAGCTGTGCAAGCCTGACCAGTTGCCCCTGGGCAGAGCCGGGGTGAGTCTCCTTGTCAGGGCTTTTGCCAGTTCTGTTGGTGAGGTTTTAAGCTACTGTGGCAGGGGGATGGATACTGAAGTGTAGGTTTAAATGGTTCATTTTCAGATCAAGAAATGCGAAGTAGAATATTAGTTAGTGATGCAGTCAGCTGCTCAGAAAGACGAAAGAAATGAAGATTGAGTTTCTCTTCGTACATTAGTCCTGACATCCCAAGAATCAGTCTGGTGAACTTTCTTCACACTCTACCAATAGCTAGGGCATCCTTCCTTTGGAAAGGAGAATAAGGCTGCATACAGTACTCCAGGTGTGGTCTCACCAAAGCCCTTACAGAAAGATATCCCTGCTCCTGTACTCGAATCCTCTCACTGCTTGCCGCTTCTACCTGCTACCTAAAAGAGAGAATCACAGAAACACTGAACAAAATGGGGTCAAAATCTCTGATATAAAATTGTTGAACATAATGTCCCATCATATCCATGCTGGTCATCAAGCACCTATTTACTCTCGTCCCATTTTCCGGCACCCAGAGTGTTACCTATATTGTAGTGCCTTGTATGATTGTCAAAACACTTCTTCAAGATTTCAGATGCTGCCAGACCTACTGAGTATCTCCAGCAAGTTTGTTTTTATTTCAGATTTCCACTATTTTGCTCAAGCACATAGAGTCATTGAGCTATACAGCACGGAAACAGACCCTTAAGCCCAACTCGTCCATCTCAACCAGATTTCCTAAATTGATCCAGTCCCATTTGTGAGCATTTGGACCACATTCCTCCGAACACTTCCTATTTGTATACCCGTTCAGATGCTTTTCAAATGTTGTAATTGTATCTGCGTCCATCAACTCCTCTGGCAGCTCATTCCATTCACGCACCGAGCTTTGAGTGAAAAGATTGCCCCTCAGGTCCCTTTCAAATCTTTCTCCTCTAACCTTAAACCAATGCCCTCTAGTTTTGAACTCCCTGACCCTGGGGGGGAAAAGACCTTGGCTAGTCACCCTATCCATGCTCCTACATAAGGTAACCCCTCAGCCTCCAACTTTCTGGGGAAAAAGTTCCAGCCTTTTCAGCTTCTGTCTTTAGCTCAAATGCTCCAGTTCTAGCAATAACCTTGTAGATCTTTTCTGAAACATAGAAACATAGAATATAGGGACAAATGGCCTCCTGTTCCTTTGAGCCTGCTTCACCATTCATCACGTTCATGGCTGATCGTTCAACTCAATAGCCGAATCCTGCTTTCTCCCCTTATCCTTTGATTCCATTCGCCCCCAAGTGCTATATCTAACCGCCTCTTGAATACATTCATTGTTTGGGAATCAACTACTCCAGTGGTAGAGAACAAAGAACAAAGAAAACTTACAGCCCAGGAACAGGCCCTTCAGCCCTCCAAGCCTGTGCCGATCCAAATCCACTGTCTAAACCTATCACCCAATTCCTAAGGATCTGTATCCCTCTGCTCCCCACCTACTCATGCATCTGTCCAGACGCACCTTAAATGAATCTACCGTGCCTGCCTCTACTACCTCTGCTGGCAACGTGTTCCAGGCACCTACCACCCTCTGTGTAAAGTACTTTCCCCGTGTATCCCCCTTAAACTTTTCTCCTCTCACCTTGAACGCGTGACCCCTCGTTATTGAATCCCTCACCCTGGGAAAAAGCTTATCTCTATCAACCCTGTCTATCCCCTTCATGATTTTGAAGACCTCAATCAGGTCCCCCCTCAATCTCCTTTTTTCTAATGAAAACAATCCTAACCTACTCAACCTCTCTTCATAGCTAGCACCTTCCATACCAGGCAACATCCTCGTAAACCTTCTCTGTACCCTCTCCAAAGCTTCCACATCCTTTTGGTAATGTGGCAACCAGAACTGTACACAGTATTCTAAATGCGGCCGAACCAACGTCTTGTACAATTTTAACATGACCTGCCAGCTCTTATACTCAATACCCCGTCCGATGAAGGCAAGCATACCATATGCCTTCTTGACCACTCTATCCACCTGTGCAGCCACCTTCAGCGTACAATGGACCTGAACTCCCAGATCTCTCTGCTCATCAACTTTTCCCAAGGCTCTTCCATTTACAGTATAGTTTGCTCTAGAATTAGACCTCCCAAAATGCATCACCTCACACTTGCCCGGATTGAACTCCATCTGCCACTTCTCCGCCCAACTCTCCAGTCTATCTATATTCTCCTGTATTCTTTGACAATCCCCTATGCTTTCTCTATGTATTCCACAGGCTCACCACTCTTTGGGTGAACAAATGTTTCCTCATCTCCGTCCTAAATGGTGTATCCCGAATCCTCAGACTGTGACCCCTAGTTCTGGATACATCCACTGTCAGGAACATATTCCCAGCATGTACCCTGTCTAGTCCTGTTAGAATTTCATAAGTTTCTATGAGATTTCCTCCCTCATTTGTCTGAATTCCAGCAAAAACAATCCTGACCTAGTCAACCTCTCCTCATATGCCAGTCCCATCATCCCTGGAATCAGTCTGGTAAACCTTCACTGCACTCCCTTGAGACCAAGATCATCCTACTTCAGAAAGGGTGACCAAAACTGCACACAATATTCTAGATGTGGCCTTACCAAGGCCCTGTACAAGTGCACATCCCTGCTCCTGCAGTCGAAACCTCTTGCAGTGAAGGCCAACGTACCAATTGCCTTCTTTACTGCCTGTTGCACCTGCATGCTTGCCTTCAGCGACTGGTGCACAAGGACACCCAGGTCCCACTGCACACTCCCCGTCTCCCAATTTACAGCCATTCAGGTAGTAATCTGCCTCCTTGTTATTGCTTCCAAAGTAAATAATCTCACATTTATCCAAATTATACTGCATCTGCCGTTGATTTGCCCACTCAACCAACCTGTCCAGATCATGCTGAAGGATCTCTGCATCCTTGTCAAAGTTCATCCTCCCACCCAACTTGATATCATGTGCAAACTTTGAGATGTTACATTTTGTTCCCTCATCCAAATCATTTATATATACTGTGAATAGCTGGGGTCCCAGCACTGATTTCTGAGGCACCCCACTAATTACTGCCTGCCAATTTGAAAAGGACCCATTAATTCCTACTCTTTGTTTTCTCTCTGCCTACCAGTTTTCTATCCATCTCAGTACACTTTCCCCAAACCTATGTGCTTTAATCTTGCACAATAAACTGTTATGCAGGACTTTGTCAAACACTTTCAGAGAAGTTCAAATATACCACATTGACTGGATCCCCCTTGTCAACTCTATTAGTTACATCTTAGAATTCCAAACAATTTGTCAAGCATGATTTCCCCTTCATAAATCCATGCTGACTCTGTCTGATCCTGTCACTGCTTTCTAAATGCTCCGCTATAAATTCCTTGATAATGGATTTGAGATTTTTTTCCCACTACTGATATTAGGCTTACTGGTCAATAATTCCCTGTTTTCTCTCTACCTACCTTTTTGAATGTTGGAGTGACATTAGCTACCCTCCAATCTACAGGGACTTTCCCAGAGTCTATAGAATCCTGGAAGATGACAACCAATGCATCCACTACTTCTGGAGCCACTTCCATAAGTACTCTGGGATGTAGATTATCAGGCCCTGGGGATTTATCCACTTAAATCCCATCAACTTTCCCAGCACCATTTCTCTATTAATATTGATCTCCCTCAATTCTTCCTTCTCACTAAATCTTGCATTCTCCAACATTTCTGGTATCTGATTTGTGTCCTCTTCTTTGAAAACAGAACCAAAGTATATATTCAATTGCTCAGCCACTTCTTTGTCCCCTATTATACATTTCCCCCATTCTCTCTGTAGGGGTCATACCTTTGTCTTCGTCAATCTATTTCTTTTCACTTACCTATAAAAACTGTTAGTGTTAGTTCTCATATTCCCTGTAAGCTTACTTTTGTACTGTATTTTTCCTTCTTGATCAATCACTTGGTCTCTCTTTGCTGGATTCTAAACTGCTTCCAATCCTCAAATATTAGTTTTCTTAGCCAATCTGTATGCTTCTTCCTTGGATCAGATACTATCTCTAATTTCCTTTGTAAGCCCTGGATTGGCCCTCTTACCCATTTTGCTTTTGTGCTGGACAGGAATAAACAGTTGTTGCAGCTCCCACGTGCATTCCTTGAAAGTTTGCCATTGCCTATCCCTTTAAGTAACTCTCTCCAGTCTATCAAAGTCAACTCATGCCTCATATCTTCATGGTTTCCTTTATTAAAATTCAGTACCCTACTCTCCAAATCAACTACCTCACTCTCCATCTTGATAAATTCTATTGTGTTATGTTTGCTTAACCCCAAGGGGTCTCTCACAGCTGGATTGGCAATGATTCCCTTCTCATTACACAGTACCTAGTCTAAGATGGCCTGCTCTCTAGTAGGTTCATCCACATATTGGTCAAGAAAACCATCCCATATACACTCCAGGAATTCCTCCTCTACAGCATTGGAGCCAATTTGATTTGCCCAATCTATGTGCAGATTAAAATCAACTATGATCACTGATATTCCCTTATCACATGCAACTCTAATTTCCTGTTGAATGCCATTTCAAACATCACTGTTGTAGTTTGGGTGTCTATACATGACACCCACAAATGCTCTTTGCCCCTTGGTATTTCTCAACTCAACCCATACAGACTCCACATTGTCAGAGCTAATATCCTTTCTCATTATTGTGTTAATTTTCTCTTTAACCAGCAATGCCACTCCACCATCTTTTCCTTTTTGCCTGTCCTTCCTAAATACTGAATACCCTGGGACATTCAGTTCCCACCCCTGGTCACCCTGCAGCCATGCCTCTGCAATCCCAATTATGTCATACCATTTATATCTATCTGCGCGATTAGTTCATCGACTTTATTGCAAATGCTCTGCGCATTAAGGCACAAAGCCTCTAATCTTGTCTTTTTAACATTGTTTGTCTCGCTCTAATTTTTCTCTAATCCAGTTTGAATTTTGTCCTTGGTTTCCCTTTTCTACTCTTTGTTTTTGTCCTTGCTCCCTCCTTCTCTGACTCCCTACGTAGGTTCCCATCCCTCTGGCATATTAGTTTAAACCCTCCCCAAACACTCTCGCAAACACTCCCCCTAGGACATCTATCCCTGTCCTGCCCAGATGTAACCCGTTCAATTTGTACAGGTCCCACGTCCAATAGAACCGGTCCCAATGGCCCAGGAATCTGAAACCCCCCCTCCTGACACCATCTTTTCAGCAACGTATTCACCTATCCCCTCCTCCCACCTCAAGCCGCACCCCCATTTCCTACCTACTAACCTTATCCCGCCCCCTTGACCTGTCCGTCCTCCCTGGACTGACCTATCTCCTCCCTACCTCCCACCAACACTCACCTTTACTGGCTCCATCCCTACCTCTTTGACTTGTCTGTCTCCTCTCCACCTACCTTCTCCTCTATCCATCTTCTATCCGCCTTCCCCTCTCTCCCTATTTATTTCAGAACGCCCTACCCCTCCCCCATTTCTGATGAAGGGTCTAGGCCCGAAACGTCAAGCTTTCCTGCTCCTATGATGCTGCTTGGCCTGCTGTGTTCATCCAGCTCTACACCTTGTTATCTGACATTTATGAAGCAGTTCAGTTTTAATGATCATCCAGCAGTTTCCCTAAGTATCATCTTCACAAGTGACCAAATTAATTTCTCTCAGTTTCACAATTTGTGTTCTCTTCTGGTTTCTCCTAATACATTTTTTTTCTGGTTGAAGGGTTGTTTTGCAATGAGAGATTTCAAATGAAACCACATCCAGATCTGACAGTCACTCTGTTTGTAATAATCTAATTATCTGAGGATTTTGAACATTGGAAGAAAAAGCACTGTTCACACTGGGTAGAAACACGTATTGACTGTGTGTGGAAGAATCTGTGAAGATTCATCTGAAATGTCCAAACGCCAGTGCACTCACACGGGTGAGAGACTGTGGAAATGTGGGGATTGTGGGAAGGGTTTTCTTTACCCTTCCCAGCTGGAAATGCACCAACGCAGTCACACTGGGGAAAAGCCATTCACCTGCTCTGATTGTGGGATGCGATTCACTCGGTCATCCAGCCTGCAGATACACCAGCGAGTTCACACTGGGGAGAGACCATTCACCTGCTCCCTGTGTGGGAAAGGATTCAGTCAGTCATCCAACCTGTTGAAACACCAGCAAGTTCACACTGGGGAGAGACCATTCACCTGCTCCCTGTGTGGGATGGGATTCACTCAATCATCCAGCCTGCTGAGACATCAGCAAGTTCACATTGGGGAGAGACCGTTCATTTGCTCCCAGTGTGGGATGGGATTCACTCAGTCGTACCACCTTCGGATACACCAACGCAGTCACACTGGGGAGAAACCATTCGCTTGCTCCGATTGTGGGAAGGGATTCACTTTGTCATCCAGCTTGCGGAAACACCAGCGAATTCACACCGGGGAGAGACCATTCAGCTGCTCTGAGTGTGGGAAAGGATTCGCCCAGTCATCCAGCCTGCGGATACACCAGCGAATCCATACTGGGGAGAGACCGTTCACTTGCTCCGTGTGTGGGATGGGATTCACTCAGTCATCCAGCCTGCGGATACACCAGCGAGGTCACACTGGGGAGAGACCATTCACTTGTGCTGTGTGTGGGATGGGATTCACTCAATCATCCAACCTGCAGATACACCAGCGAGTTCACACTGGGGAGAAACCATTCACCTGCTCCCTGTGTGGGAGAGGATTCAGTCAGTCATCCAACCTGCGGAGACACCAGCGAGTTCACACTGGGGAGAGACATTCACTCAGTTGACACACCAGCATGTTCATTCTGGGGAGAGACCATTTACTTGTTCCGTATGTGGGAAGGGATTTACTCTGACATCCAAACTGTTAACATACCAGTGAGATGACACTGGATGAATCCTGGTCACCTGCTCTGTTTGTGTAAAATATTTGCTGTTTGCAAATACACTGGCAAATTTACAAAGAATTGCAGGTGAAGGGTTTTCCTTTTACTTACATCATTGACTGAACCTTGGTCGTTGGGCCGTTTGTATTGATATTATTAAACCCAACTCTATTAAAGGTGCTGAATAATTGTCGATAAAATGTTGATACAATTGTGTATCTGTATGGTAAGTTTTGGAAATGATCACAATGTCACTGTACATCAACCCATTTACACTGGGTAAAGATTGTCCACCTGCGTACTGTTTGTGAAGTGATTTTATGGTTCATCAGGACTGCTTGAACAGGTATGAGTTCCCTAGTAACTGTCAGTGTTGGATTTTGATGCTGTTGTCTATATCCAAACCACGTTTTCTGGACCTGTTTCTGATGATGTTTGTAAACCCCACAGGTTCAGTGACTTATTTGGGATAAAAAGTAATACAAATCAGCTTCTCGTTAAACCTGTGTTGCATTAAGTCTACCTCATTCTGCGTGCCTTAGAGATAAGATAATCATGTGTACCCTTCCTATGAGCAGTTTGGGAGAAGGCTCATCCAGAGTGAGATATAGCCTGTAATGCTGGAAATTTAGTTACAAATGCTGTTTGGCTGTATGTAGCCTAACTTGGCAAGAGGATGGGATCCAGAGAGAATGTCCAAAAGCGTAAGAAGAAAAGAGAAGAAACAGTGAGTTAGGAAGGCATTGACGTTAAAGCTGGTTGAGGTACCAGGGAGTTTGACATGGTTGAATGGCATTGATTTTAATGCTATGCATTTGACAAACAAGGCAAATGAGGATACACATTAAAACATGGGGATATGATGACATGCTGTCACTGAGACATGGTTGAGATGGAGGTGGGATTGGAGACTCAATACAGGGTCTTCATGTGAGAGAGCAAAGGAGGCAGAAGAGGAAGAGGTGTCACAATTACTTTCAGGGAATTCATTACAGCTTGGATAACTCCTTAAATAAATCCATATGGGTAGAACTATAAGAACAGGTAAGGCGGCAAATTTCAGAGACGTGTAAAAGTAATAGAGTCATGAGAACAGAGGATTTCAATTACCCCAGCATTAACTGTGGTTGACATAGTGTGAAAGGTTTAGAGGAACTTTTAATATAGACACAGTGCAGCTTTTGAAACCAGTATGTAGAAGTCCCAACAAGGAAGGGGGAGATCCAGGACTTAACTTCAGGTAACGACAGCAGCCAAGTAGTGGAAGTATCAGCGGGGGAGTATTTTGCAAACAGTTAACAGAATTCTTTTGAAAAGATTCAAGATTGTTATGGAAAAGAACAAAGATGGGCCTGCAATCGAAGTTCTAAATTGGTTGATTTTAATAAGGCCAGATATGATTTGCGCAGGGAGCAGATACTTTCAGGTAAATGTGCAAGACGGAACAAATGGGGTGATAAGGAGAGCTATAAGGGTTGATGCTTCCGAGTAAAATAAAGCAAAATGCTCAGTTGTTTTACAGGTACATTAATGGTTATAGGATAATGGGGAATGAGTAAGGCCCATTAAGGACCATCAAGATAATCTGTGTGGAACTGGAGGATGTAGGTCTGGTTCTAAGTGAATACTTTGTGGCAGTGTACACTAGTGAGAGACAAATCAGGGAGAATTTCTGTGATAGAATTTAAAGAAATTTGCATAGAGAGAGGAGGTTTTGAGTCATCTGGCAGGCTTCAATGTCAGTCAACCTCCAGAGTCAGGTGAAATGTATCCTATGTTGTTGGAATGATAAGTTGTTAAGATGAAATAGCAGGGGCCCTTGCAAAGTTTTTGATTCCCCTCTGACCACAGAAAAGGTACTAGAGGACAGAAGGACAGTCAAAGTGGAACTTTTATTCAAGAAGGGAGCGAGGGAAGCCAGTCAGTCTCATCTTGGTTTACCAAAAGTAATTCTGAGGGACAGGTTTAATTTGCATTTGGAGAGGCAGGGATTAATCAACAGTCAACATGCATTTAGTAGAGGTGAGTTCATGCCTAACCAACTTGATTCAATTTTTTTTGATGGATATCCAGTTGTATCAATGAGGGCAATACTTTTGACGTAGTCTCCATGGATATCAAGGCTTTTGATAAGGTCCTGCATGGGACACTGTTAGCAAAGGTGAGTGCCCATAGAATCCATTGAAATTTGGCAAATTGGATCCACAATTGGGTGAGTGGCAAGGAGCAGTGGGTGATGGTTAAGGGATATTTTGCTGACTAGAAGTCTGTGTCTAGTGGGGTCCCATAGTGGTCAGTGTTTGGCCCTTGCCATTTATAAATGACTTAGACTTGAATGTACGAAGGTTGATCGGTTAGTTTTCAGATGATACAAAAGTAATTGGTGGTAAATAGTGAGGAAGATAGCCTTAGCTTACGGAGGATATAGACAGGCTGGTCAGTGGTGAATTCAGCCTGATTAGTGAGAAGCATTATATTTGGACAGGATAATTTGTTCATTGTGTTTGGCTGTTATCCAAAAGATTAGTGGTTGGTAGAACCGCCAGGGAATGAAGAATATTTCTTTTTTCCATCAGCATACTCCATCACACAGTCCTGGATTGTCAATGGGGATTTTGGCAGCAAGACAATTTTGCCCAAATGTTGCTTGGTCTGCAGTTAGACCTCAAAAGACAGCTTCTAATGCATGGTACTGCAAATCCTGAAGAAAGAAAATGGAATTTTGACCTTGATCGCTAATTAAACAGCACATTTTTTACCAACTGAGTTAACCTTGCCTCCTGTTCAAATCATATTTTACAAGGTGAGAAATGTGCGTTTCACCTGAGCTTTGAGGTGTCTGTGTCCAAATCTTTCCCTTCTAATATCCTTTAAAATGAGTTTTTAAAAGTTATCACAACAGTGCAGGGTAAATCAGATTAGACAATTCTAGCTTCAGAGTGAGTTTCTCTTTTAACCCCAGAAGCTGGAAGTTACCTTCCCACACACCCTCCCTTCCTTTTCACACAGCAGTAACTCATTCTCCTCAAGACGAAACGTCACGTTGATCAACAGATCACTGTTCAGTTCTTGCTATCTGGGACAAACAAGCATGAAAATCCTCTTGCTGGCTCTGACACTAAATGTATATGCATACATGAGTGAATTATATACGTATTTTATGGACAGTGTATTACTTCCACATTACTGTCCCTTAAATCCTGACCATCTCCGACAGAAATTGTGAACAAGAGGAAAGAGGCCACCCTTTTAGCCAGGCAAATAAATGTGTGAAGCTAAGAAAACAAAGGATGACGACAAATTTATGAAAGACACACCTGAACCAACATTTCCAGGCTATGTTCCTTCTTGGATTCACTTCTACTCCCTTCAGTGTTATAAGGGAACAGTTTTCTCCCCGTCCCTCCCAGAATGAGAAAAGAAAGAAGGGGAGACATTGCTTTACTCCCAGATGTTGACAAGAAACGCGAAAGATAATATCAGTTTAGTGACATCCAAAATAGAGGGGCGGGCTTGCCTGAAGCAACCAATAGGAATTAGGTCGGCGGTGACGTCCAGGGTACTCGGCGCAAGGACATGGGAGCTCCGCCCCCACACAATGTTGCCCCTCCCTCCTGGTGCCAACATTTCCAGGGCAACCGGCTGCCGGCTTGGGCCAGAGCAAGAAGCTGTTCGGTGGTCGCCCACCAAGAGCCAGGCTGCGGTATCAGCCACACTGCGCTTGCTCCGGACAGAGGGCCTGCACTGCGCTTGCGCTGTCCTCCAGTTGTGGGGAGACCAGTTCAGGTAATCTCCTCCTTTCATTTTCCTTCAGGTTCTGTAACAGCCCAGGGTGTGTGAATTTTCTTTAGGAAGAAGACGCGGACCAAGTCTGAAAGAGTCATTTGACGAAACAGAAATTGGATATGATCTCTCCTTGCCTGTGTTCTGTCTGTGGGGAAAGATATGTAGCATGTGGAAAGAAAGAGGGAAGGCCATCGAGGAATTTGAAAACAAGGATGGAAATTTTAAAATTAAGGTGTTGCTGAACAGGGGTCCTTAGACTTCTGTACATGTTTATTGATGGGATGTGTGTATTGCTGCTTGGATCAGCATTGATTGCCCATCTCAGTTGCTCTGGTGAAGCTAGTTCCATTGACCATGTCTGTGATTTTTGACTGCTCAGAGCAGAGGGGCTGAGCAAGGTGGAAATCTTCTCTTGGAGCTGCGGTGTGTTAATTTAGATTAGATGAGCCCAAGGAAGTAGGGCTTACTCTTGCTACCAACCTCTTTTCTGTGGTCTTGTCTGTGCCTGAGTAGCTTGGGTGAGGGAGCATGCTGTATTCACAAGTACGATTGATACCTTCCATATCTAGCACTGCATAGACACTGGGGATAACTTCCTGGTTTAGATGGAAACATTCCTGCTACATTTGTATTGGCATCCTAGTATAGGTGCAATCATTTTCTGATTGTTGATGGAGTAGGCAAGTGAGTATAAATGCAAGAAGAACTGCGTAAATCATTAGATCATGGTTAATGTAATACAACCCTGATTGTTAATGTAATAGAATCCTGATTGTTAATGTAATAGAATCATGAAAGGACACTAATTATTTGTACAATATGCACCAGACTATTAATGTCATCCTGTCCTGATTATTAATGTGTTAACCTCCTGAAAGATGAAGTAATGAGAGTCTGATTATTAATGTAGTTGGTTTTGAGCATTGATGTAGCAGGATCCTCATTATCAATAGGATTCTGAATATTAATGTAACTTTGTAATGATTACTCATGCATAACGATACTGATTCTTGATACAAGATGATCCTGATTACTGAAAAATCATCTCTCTTCAAAAAGGAATAAATACCTACCTTTTCAGAGGCTTCCTTGGAAGCAGCAGTAGGGCCTCTGCTAACAACAAAATAAACACAGGAATTTTAAAGGACCTCACAGCTGTCAGTCCAAGCTCCACAGCAGCCATTGATGACTGGGAACGGGCAAATGCAACAGACAGATTCTTACAGGCAAGTTTAATCAGGAGTGAGGGGGAGATGTTGAGGGAAGAACTTTGGTAGCAGAGTTTCAGATGTCTCACAGTTCCGGGTGAGGGTGGACAGAATGCAAGAGGCAGATCAGGACGCATTGGAATTGTCAAGTGTAAAGGCAACACAGGCATGGGTGAGGGTTTCAGCAGCCGATGAGGTGGGGCAAGATGTGATTAGTGATGTTACGGAGAGTGAAATAGATGGTGTCAGTGATAATTTGTATTTGTGGTCGAAAGCTCGTTTTGGATTAAATCTGTGAGTGATATTGTGAACAGGATGGTAATGAGGTCGAGCTGGGAGTTGTCAGTGTTTGTGTGAAACCTAACACTGAGCTTCTGAATGATATCACTGAGTGGCTGCGTGGAGGTGAGGAAAGGAGGGGCTAAGGATGGATCTTTGGGGGATGACAAGTCCATTCACCTTCGAGATAAAAGGGAGGTTGGAGATAAGGGCAGCCGTTTGCAAGGACAATGAGTTCAAGGGTTTTATTTTCCCCTAATGGGCAATGATAATGAAATTAAAGGTGCAAAGGACAGAACCAGAAGAGAGAGTGAATGTTAACAATATCAGTGAAAGTGGGGAGGCTATTGGTAACAATTGAGTGGGAATAGGGTCAAAGCAGCAGGAGGTAGGTCTCATGGACAATATGAGATCTGACAGGATGTAATGGGAAATAGGAGAGAAGCTGGAGCAGATCTCAGAGACAGAAATTTATAGTGGCTTTGACTGGTGGGCTACTGGTGGGGGAATAAAAAGTAGAGGCAGCTGATCGAAACAATCAATGAAAAGACTGAAAGAGGGAGACTCCTTGTCAAGGATGTTAAAAATTTAGCCAGACTGTGTGTTAAAAACAAAACTGATTTATTTGACTGTGCTGCCAAATATTAGCACTTGTGTCTGAGCTAAACATCAGCAGAACTTGAGCCTGATGAATATAGCTCCATTCTAGTTGTGGTTAATGGCAAAATCCAGTCTCTGCTGCAGTACTTGTGAAGTTACAGGTGGCAAAACGGGTGAGCTGACCAAGCAAATCTCTTCTCACACACTCAGCAAGTAAATGGCCTCTCCCCACTGTGAACTCACTAGTGTATCAGCAGGTTGGATTTGGCCGTGAATCCCTTCCTACACTCAGAACAAGTGAATAGCCTCCCTCCAGTGTGAATTTGCTTGTGTACAGTGAGGTCAGATGATCATCTGAACCCAGTTCCACTGTCAGAGTACTTGAACGGTCTCCCATCAGTGTGAATACATTAATGACGCAGCAGATCTCTGGAACTTTCAAAACATTTCCCACAAACTGAACATCTTAAAAGGTCTCTTGTCAGTGTGAACATGTTGATGCGACAATAGATCCTTGGAACCTTTATCGCACTGCCCACAGTCTGGGCATTTGAAAGGTCTCTCCTCACTGTATACTGGCTGGTGTCCCATGAGATGGGATGACTGGGTGAATCCCTTCCCACATACTGAGCAATTGAATGGTCACTACCCAGTATGAACTCGCTGATGCGCCATGAGGTAAAATGACCGACAGAATCCCTTCCCACATTCAATATAAGAAAATGGTCTCTCTCCAGTGTGAATTCGCTGGTGTATACGGAGGTCAAATGACCATCTGAACCCAGTTCCACAGTCAGAGCACCTGAATGGTCTCTCCTCAGAGTGAACATGATAATGGGACATAAGCTCAGTGGAACTTATGGCCCTTCCCACAGTCCGGGCATTTAAAAGGCCTCTGCTTAGCGTGAACCCGTTGGTGTTTCAGCAGGCTGGATGTCCGAGAAAATCCCTTTCCATATTCTGTGCAGGTGAATGACCTCTCCCCAGTGTGAACTCTCTGGTGTGTGCAGAGATCATATGGTCGGCTGAACCCAGTCCCACAGTGAGACCATTTGAATTGTCTTTTGCCAAGATGAACACTTTGGTGATGTATCAGCTCCCAGGAAGTTTTAAAACTCTACCCACAAGCTGACCATTTAAAGGATGTCTTGTCAGTGTGATGGGACATCAGTTCGCTGGAACATTTGCAGCAGTTGCCATAATTTTGGCATTTGAAAGGGTCACTGGTGCCTCAACAGCACAGATGATTGATTGAATCCCTTTTCACATATGGAGGAGATAAATGGCCATTTCTCAATGTGAGCATGTTGGTGAATTTCCAGCTCATAAATGTAACCAAATGCCTCATTGCAGTCCCCATTTTTCCACAGTTTCTCCCCAACATGACTGCATTTGTGTTTCACCAGGCCAGATGATTGTCTGAACCCTCACACACACAGAACAGAAGTACAGTTTCTCTCCACTGTGTGCAATGCTTTTTCCTTCCATGTTCAAAATCTGAGCACGTTCAGGTTGTGATAAATTGGGAGATCCCATCAAATCCTGGTGTGATTGAACTCGAAATTTTAACCCTGTTTTGCTCTCTCTTCAGATGCAACCAGATCTGCTCAGTTTCTCTAGCAATTTCCATCTTTATTTCAGTTTTCCAAAACCGTCATATTTTGCTTCTATCCTAAAGGGATGTTTGCATTGGATTCCCAACTTCAAATCTTCTCTTTGTGTGAAATGGATTTAAAACAGAAAAAAAACCCCACAAAAACATAAGGGTGACTGTGTGAAAGAATGGCTCTGAAAATTCATCCATTCTTTTGTTGGGCCGAAACTTAACTAATCTCAGGCACTCCCAGCCAGTCTTCCACATCCCAGTTCCCCATAACCTTGAGACTTTCTAACATTCTACTGTCCATGCATTCACACCAAATCTTAATCAGCCACCACTCCTGCAGTGATTGTAAGGAAGTCAACCAGCTGAACCTCATAGAATATGAGTTCCCTGATTGGAGCTGATAATCCAGTGCAGTCAGGGAACCCTGGCTGACATAAAAAGTTTGAGTGTCAGAGATACTGACACTCTAGCATGTGACTGTGTGACGCAGTACTATCATCAAGGATTGATCGTGTATAAATGAAGGATGACTTAGTGACAGGATATCAGCCTCTGTAGAGGCTGTGCTCACTGACCTATAGTGGCTAAATTATTGTCTCCAAAAGTTTCCCCATAATTGAAGTAAAACTGTCAGGCCTGTTGTTGCTAGGCTTCTCTTCACAAGCTTTTTTTGCACTAGGTGTAATGTTTGCATTCTCCAGCTTCTGGCACCACTGTTGGATCTAAAGATTCTTAAAACATTACAGTAATGCCTCCACAACTTCCACTCTCACTTTCCTCAGTATCCTTTGATGTGTCTGATCCACACTTGCTGCCTTATCCATATTGAGTTGGGACAGCCTATGTGACACCACCTTAACAATTTTAAACCCTTCAAGTGCCTGAACTACCTGTTCTTTCAGTATGCCTGTGCAAAATGTTCTTCTTTGGGGATGACAAATCCAAATAACTCATATAATACATTAGCTGTGATTGTATTGCAATTTTTGGTCCTGATGAGCCTATTCAATATTCCCTTTACAATTTCAAAGCCTAAGCAAGAATTTTAGGATTTCCCACCCTGTTGACTGCTAGTTGGATTTCAAAATCCTTCTTTACTTATCTTTTTTATCTTCTTCCCTCTGAACCTTCTATATTCAGCCTGGTTCTAAATTTCTTTTTCCACCTAACACCTATAATAAGCACAACATTTTTCTTTTACCCTAATTTTGTAAGACAATGAGATACATAGGCAGAAATAGGCCATTCAGCTATTCAAGTCTGTTCCACCACTCAATGAGATCATGGCTGATCTGCTGATCCTCAGCTCCACTTGCATGCCATTTCCGAATAACCTTAACTTCCCTTATGATTAAAAATCTGATCAATTGATCACTGTGCCCTAAATGTTCTCCACTCACACTTGACCCACTTCATTGCCAAGAACCAAGTCTAGCAGTGCCTCTTTTCTCTTTGAGACTGAATACACATTGCTGTTGAAGACTTCAGTGAACAGTCTCGGAACCTTGCCCACACTGTCCTTCACACAATCTCTATTCCAGCAGAAAAGCAAACTATTGCTGATGCTGAAAACCTAAAACAAACATAGAGAATGCTGGAGAAACTCATCTGTGGAAATGTATCTATTGGAGTATATATTGTCGAATATAATTTGGAAACTAATTGTATCGATTGTCATGCACATCATAGCAAAAAACATCATAATCATCAATGGCAATATCTTTACCCAGCATGCCGCGCAATAGAGAATGTCTCCTATCCAGGACACACGAGAATAGTGCGCAGGCGCGGTCCCGTCCAGTATTTCTAGCATGCGCGGTGACTGTAATAACGATGGGCAAGGTTTTCTGCTCATATGCAAATAGTGAGGGAGCGCGGGTTCCGGGGAGTTACAAACATTTATTAAATACTACAAACCTTGATTAATAACCTGCAACTGCCCTATTTGTGTTTCCGGGGCCTTTACCCTGATCAGTTCCTGGTAAGCGGCAGCCATCTCGGATGCGCCGGGATTAGGGCGCATGTGTGTGAACCTGGTGACGTTTGAGGTGGGCGAGGTTGTGGCTCACTTAATTGTGGTTTAATTTCATGTTTCTGCTAGTTTCTGCTTCTCCTCCGTCATCGTTTCTGTGCCTAGTTGTCCATACAGAGGGAGTATGTGGTGACCAGCAGCAGACTTGATATCTTCCACAATCATTGGAAACCTCAAGGTGCTGAATGTCTCAGAGAGACTGAGAAACACATTCTGATATAGTTAGAGAGGTTCCCTTTTATTGACTTTGTGGCTGATTTTGGGTTAGTTTAGTTTGTTTGGATTATATATTGGGTGAACGAAAGACCATGGAAGGAGCCTGTTCAGGTAGCCCTACAGAGGTTACAACCATTCACATTTAATGTACATATAAAGCCCGTGGATTGTTCTCAGCAGGAAATATGTGTTCCCCAGGGCTTTCTTTCTTCCCATCGAGGTCACAGTCTTGTGGCAGTCCCGACTGGATGACGGGTTCCCATTCCTGATGAACATGAGTGAACCAGTTTGTGATTTAATGACAATCTATGGTCACTATTCCCGAGTGCCAGGCCAACAAGTTACCAGATCCATTCACCTTGATTTTAAAAGCTGCCTTTGTTTCTGTGTGTTGTCTTGCACTCCTTTTTTTTCTGTTTTACATCAATTCCACAGCGTTTTGAAAATTGATGATGTGCAGTCGTGATACATACCAAACATCACACCAGGATCTGACAGAGTTGTGGAATGTAATGTAAGCTGAATACAGTTGGATTTTAAACATGGAAGGTAGATGTAACATTCACAACAAAGGGAAACTGTGCACAGATTCTGTGTGTGGACAAGGCTTCAGGTGTAAAAAATTCATTTTTAAAACTAAACCAGTGCCACACTGACCAGAAACGGTGGATACGTGGGGACTGTGGCAAGTGCTTCAATCACCCATCCAAGCTGCAAACACATTGGTACAGTCACACCAGGGAGAAACTGTTCACCTACTCCATGTTGTGAACGCATTTATGAAGTCCTCCCACCTGCTGGCTCACCAGCAGGTTCACACTGGAAAGGGCCTGTTTCCCTGCGCTGAGTGTACCAAGGAATTCGTTCAGTTATCCCGCCTGCTGACACACCGAGTCCACACTGGGGACAAAACATTCACCTGTTCTGAATGTGGGAAGGAATTCTCCGGGTCATCCAGCCTGTTGAAACATCAGCAGATTCACAGTGAAGAGAGACTGATCAAGTGCTGTTACTCTCGGACTGGGTTCAGGACATCATCTATCCTCAGTGTATACCAGCAAATACACACTGAAGTGAAGCTGTTCACCTGCTCCAAGTGTGGGAAGAAATTCACTCAGTCATCCAATTTGATGAAACACCAGCAAGTTCACAAGTAACTACAGTTATTGGATTTTTTTTGTTTGTTCATTGAATTTTTTTTTTAGTTTGTTCATGGCATCACTAGCTTGGCCAAATTAATCACCCATTCTCGCAGCCCAGAGGATGGTTAGGAGTCAACCACATTGTTAAAGGTCTGCATTCATATGTAGGCTGGACCAGGTCAAAACAAACAAAGGTTTTCAGATCCAGTGCACAGAGAGTTGATTTCTGGTCTCTTATCCTGTTTCTGAAATGATACTGTAACAACTAATTTAAACGTGAAAGACCAAAATGGGTTGTATTCTGATTGAGTACGTCCTCCTGTTTTCTCAGTTGTTATTGACCATCTTATTCCCCTCACACCAAAACCTGTTCCAGAGGGTGTTACAGAAAAGAGGGAATGGTCAGCTGCAGCCGGTCACTCAAATGGTCATTTCTACCCGAAGGGTTAACTCTGATTTCTCTCCATAGATGCTGTCAGATCTGCTAAATGTTTCCAGCAGTTTCTGTTCATGTTTCTGATTTCCAGTATTTGCAGTTTTGTTTTTAGGTTTTTCAGTATTAACCCATATAAGTCTCAGAGGCTTTTCATTGTTGAGGTTGGTGGGTTTTGGAAATTGAAAGTTAGGCCACAGATCACACATGATCCCATTGAATGGCAGAACAGGCTTGAGGGGAGGAATGGTCTACTCCTGTTCCTATAAAAGTTGTCCATCTGCAGCTTGTGGCAATATTTTTCCTCGTTGCTCACTTCACATTCATGTCTAACACACTCCACGCTATTACTGAACAAACAAATCCCCTGTGTTTGAACAAAACCTGTATTCATTATACTGGTGCTCGCAATGAAGTGATTCTGGCAAATTTAGGATAGAATTGGAGATGATAGATAGCCAGTCAACTGAACGGAAGCAGGGTACTTGCTAAACTTTACATTTGTGCTCCTCTCTCTCTCTATCTGTGTGTGTGTGTTTGTGTGTATTTTGTTTGTGCACGCACGCACACACGCACATCTGTTGATGTCTGTGTGTCTTTATTTGTGTTTTTTTCCTGTGTCTTTCTGTGTGTCCATTGTGTTGTTGATTATAGTGACGATACAATGGTTCTAAAAGACATATTTTCTTTTTTAAATGAAGAAGTACTGAGACAGAGATGACAAGTGTTCTGCTCAAATCCAATAAAAGTGAACAGCTTGCAAGGCCTTTGGTTTCTTTTTCAAAATTGGAACAATCGTAGCAGCATGAATGGGTGGGATTAACCTTCTACAGAAACAGGATTTTTAGGTTTAGCTTACAGCAGTTGCTGGGATCTTGAAGCTGGATGTGGAAGTTCTTATTCTACTCTCTCTTACAGCTAAAAGCTGGGGGTTTGTTTCCTGCTGCTGGACTTGCATGTGAGACAATCTATTTTACTGAATTTGCCTTTGTCAAGGGTGTGATTATTACATTTCTTGTTAGACGTTTCAATAGGGCTATAGTTAAGCTAATTCTCTCCTTTTATTTTTATTTTGACCGTATTTTAACTACAGTGTAAAAATAACGTACTTTTTGCCTAAAGTCGAATTGGCTGACCAATCGAATTGCACTTGAACCACAGTGCCTTACATTTGTCTTCAAAATAAGAAAAAGTTAGCGTCTTAATTATATATTTTGAAGGGGTTTAGTAACACGATACATGTGCACTCGAGATAACAGGGTGTAGAGCTGGATGAACACAGCAGGCCAAGCAGCATCAGAGGAGCAGGAAAGCTGACGTTTCGGGTCGAGACCCTTCTTCAGAAAAATATGTGCATTTGTGTGTGGCTTCTAATGGTCTTCTGTTTCTGTGTTTATATGCAGGTCTCTCTCTCTCTCTGTATGTGTGTGTATATGCGTATCTCTGATTGTGCGTACTCTTCTCTGCGCGCAATGGGTTGAAGTTTTGGCTTGAAGTTGAATAACTGACGTTGTCAAAGCCTCGCCTTGTTGCTGTCTTCTGATTAAAATGACACAATCCCACCATCTGCTGGCGAATCGCGGCTACTGCAAGTGCGGCGGATGTTAGAGAAGGCACCGTTTTTTTAAGAGGACTCATCCTGGGATTTTTTTCAAGCGCTCTTTTCTGATTTTCACGGGTGTACCGGAACAAGGAGTCAGAGTTTAAGCGTAACCACATTTTAAACAGCTACCCATTTAATAGCGGAAACAATTTTCTCAGAGGGTGGTGAGTGTTTGAAATTCCCTTTCTCAAACGTCAGTGGTCTCTATTTGAGAGAAGACATCCACTGACTCTGCATTTCCTCATAATAACCGAGGGATGAGCATTTATAACGCACTTTTCATGGTTGTGGATGTCTTGAATAGCGTTATAGGTAATGGAGCATTTCTGAAATGTAGCTGGTGTTTTTCAGGAAGTAAGGAATCTGATTTCAGTGTGAGAGATAAAAATACAAATATAGAGGTACAGCAAGCTCTCTCATGTCAGAAGACATTTAAATATTTACATTTCCAAATCCAGCTAAATGACTAGAATGCACGTAAAGTTGCAAGAACTGCTGTTTCTGGAGGTATCGCAAAAGTTAATACATCAAAGTTTTTAGAATTCCCCAATTTATTTATCCTTGAAGCCCAATTTAACAGAAAGCACGGACCAGGCTTCTGTACTTAATAGAAATCAGTATTTAGTGGAAATGAAAGGCTTCCAGATACGGGTAAAAATTATGAACCGACGATAATTAACCCTGTCAATTAAGTTTCTTCCTGCCATGAACCACTGCCATCCCGTTATCATTGGAAAGTACATACCGAGTACGCAAAACAAAACATTCGTGTTGGAGGCTGGCAGAGAAATAATAACTTGGCTGCACAGAACTTAAATGTTGTGAAACGAAGGCAAGAAGTTTAAGCTTTTTCGCCTTGCACTCATGTCTGCCAAGAAACACGCGTTAAAAAAGAAGAGACTGCTATTGGATGGGCCATCATTAACGTGGAGATGGAGCAACAATAATTAGCTGCCATTCTTAATTTTTGTACCAAGCTGAAGTTTATCATTGTGCGATGGGAGCAGTGTGAGACAGAGTGAATGCACTCGAAATACCTTGCTTACACCTTTTCTTCCTTGCTGTGCGATTAGCGTTTACACAAACAAAATATCAGTTTCTTTTTTTGTTGTGCTTGACCATCTTTTCGCTTACATAACGTGAGTTTCAGTCATCAAAGATGTAGAAGATGGTTACATTTATAAGGATCACATCCTGGCTCCAATTTAAATTATTCAATCCTGTCTCTAATCCATTAAACTACACCAACTTTCATAAAATTAGATTCTGCTTTGTGGCTGACTATTTACACATATTGGATAATAGATGAGAAAGTGCACAGTCATCCCACGATGGAGCTGTGAAGAGCAGTGAAATCAAGAAAGGGAAAAAAAAGGAATCAGATATCATTGTTTTCATTTATGGCGATAGACTTTCCATCAATGTCATCTACAAATCGATCCATTCCCACAGTTATCTCGATTACAATTGCTCACACCCGACTTTCTTCAAAAATTCCATTTCAATCTGTTAGTTTCTCAATCGCCATCGCACATATTCTGATTATGCCACCTTCCATCCGGTTGCGTCCAATATTATGTCTGAGGATTACCCATCTCTCCGCCATAATTTGCAGAGGCCTATGTCATGTCTGACCCATTTCCCGCATATCAGACATCACCCTCAGCACTTGTCTTCATTTATCAATTCGCCAGTTGTCACGTAATAAGTATAATTTCCAACACGTGCAACATAACACTAGCACCAACCACGCTTTCCCTTCCGCTTCACTGCCAGCATTCCGGAATAATCATTATCTGCGTGACAATTCCGTCTATGTCTCTCTCAATCCGAACAGTTCCCCTCGCCTACATTGCACATTCCAAGTGATTGAAGACTTCACAATATTTGTCTTTTTCTCCTCCTGTTTCCTTACTGTTCAAGGCCTCAAACGTACATTCCAAGTAAACTAATGGAATAAGCAGCTAACAAAAGGGGAGACCATTGCAAGAGTAAATCATGCCTCATGACAAACAAAACAAGAGACAATTGCAACATGAGATGATCCTTTAACAAAAGGCCGGACGGTGATTGCTACATCTGCGTCCAATGGTCAGCAGTTTGTACTTGATTCAAGCCATTTTCCAATTCCCAGAAATGGAATGAATGGACTGGTGTTTCAATAGATGGAGAATGCAGACTGCAGACCAGCGTCTGTGATAAGAGGGCTCATGAAGACGTCAATCAAGAGATGAATGCTTATACCGAAGTCGCCTGTTCAGCTGCCTCATTGTGGGTAATACCAGATGTCTCTTGGGTGTTTGAGCGAGAGATTAGTTGCAATGCTTTGACACATGCACTGAAATCGTAATTCTCCCACGTGTCATTAATGTTTAGTGCTTAACATCGTGTAGAGTAATTAAAGTTGTGTGTTTTTGCATTCTTGCTCAGCTAGTGCTTTGGCTGATCAACAATAAAGTTGCCTTTTAGGTTGAATTCATCTCAAGTCTCTGGTGCGTTTATCTGGTCCCGATCATTGTCTATAAACCAAGAGATCTTATGGCAACACTAGAAATGTGTATGAGTGAGATATGGTTATGGTTCTACGATTTCTTACTTGTGTCTTGAATTTCCGTTATATCATTGAAGAATCTTTGTATCCTCCTGGGCCTATGCTGCAATGAACAGCCATCGCGACAACTAAATAATAAAAAAAGCAACGCGTATGAGTTTGCACATAAGCTATCACGGTGAGAACATAACTGTCCAGTCGTGCCAACTGATGGAGAGGCCCATGATTAAGTTGATAAGATGGCTGCTTACCGCTTCTTTTGTCTAACACAAGATTGTTGAAAGGGTCTGACAGTTATGTGCAGCAGATGTTCACAGCTAGACTTGTAATCTCCATATAGACATATTAGATAAGATAAGGTTCTCCATAGGAATAAACATTAGGGAATTTAATTAGGTTTCTGTAAACCGGCAACTCTAAACATATAAGCATTCTAATAAAGGGCATGTTTGAAATGTTTCACTTATCCATAGTCCCTAGTTTGTTATTTAGTTAAAAGTAGAAGAAAAAAGTCTGATCCTTCAGTATTTTGAACTGTTTAGGTAATTGTAGAATTGGAAAGGCAAACAACAAATTAATGTGAAAAGTTTAGTTACGTTCCTTGAGCAAAATGTTTAGAGGCAATAAAAAGGCCTAATGCATTATTAGGGAAGGTAAAGTAATAAATGTGTAAACACGACCTCCAAAAACACATAGGCACAGGAGCGGGGTACAGAAGAAGTTGTAAAAAGAGAGGTCACGACTCAGAGAGATAAACAATTGAAAGTTAAGTGCAGATGTAAGTAATTCGAACAAATCCTTACATCCAATGTCAAGGGAAGAATGACAAAAACAGTTTGCGAAATGCAGAATGAAAATATTGTTACGTCCCCAAGATTTTTGTGGCATCTAAACAAGTTTCATTTAATGACTTGGTAAAGTTGTAAAGTGGTTGAATTACTTTTTTTAAAAAAAAAGCTGTCCATCATTCATTGTGTGTTTGGATGTATTGATTAGGGAGATATGGCTAACAATGATGCATGTCATTATTGTAATGTGAACAGTGCAATAATGTTGTATTTTGCTGGGTAAGTCAGAGCATCATTGATGTTCCAATCTGAGAAGCGTTTAAGAGGGCCACTGGGCTCCACGTGAAAGCCAGATTCGGGGTGGTCCGGCCTCTCCCACAAATGTAGTGATACAGCTCTGAACAAAGACCGCTTGTGCTGAGGAGCACTTAAGACATTTCTTTGATATTTCTCCCAACAACATGAACGTTTGGGTTGGGACGATATTAGAGAAAATAGTGAAGGATTTATGTGCATCAAAAAAAGCGAGAAACTGTCTGGTGAAAAGCAAGTGTTACTTTATTTATAAACAACTGAAATAAACATCAAACTTCAAAGCTGGATTAGCTTCAGGTCAGATGTAGGTACTTTCATTTTTGCAATTATGCCGATGTATGATCAAATTCTCAGTTTGCTTTTCAGGATATTCTGTTTATCATTGAGCTAACATGAAAGGCAGAGACTGCTGGGAAGCTGCACAGTATCCTGGGACCGAATTAAACCCCTCTCCAGCTAAACGTTTGGGAGGAAAATGATTCCTTGGGGACTGAATAATCAGAAAGTGGTCATTCAATGCAAGGGTATTGGAATAACCTCAATCACATTTTGACTAACACAATATGCTGAATATAATACGTGATCTTGTTCTATCTTGTGGACTTCAGTTGTAAGCAAGATGAAATGTTTCCACACGCACATCTCAGTCGGAAAAATGATTTAATTACTTCAATTTAGAAGATATGCAAATTCAGTGAAGTGGTTGAGAGAAACTGCAGTGTAAAGAAATATCACGTTTATACTGTTGAAAAAAAACCCGTTAACCCAGCCATCAGTTAACCATCAGTTCTGAGGAAGGGTCACCGGACCCGAAACGTTAACTTTGTTTTTTTTCCCCCTTCACAGATACTGCCAGACCTGCTAAGCCTCTCCAGAAATTTTGTTTTTTTTTTCCTGATTTACAGCATCCGCAGCTCTTTCGGTTTTTATTTAGTATTTAACTCACTGCCACATCTCTTTCAGGCATGCCCACCTTGAAGAAGTTCTGCTCCTCTCTCCGACGGGATTTCCGTTCCAATCCCTATTCTTTCCCACCGACTTCAATTTCACTGTCGCTCCTGGTGTTTGACCATGTATTTGCTAAAACTCGTTTTCACAGCCATATCAACTCCTTTCTCTGTCCAACTGTCTTCCTCTCTCTTTGGGCTCTATCATATCGTTTACTCCCTACCCCACCCACCTCCCTATTTTCTACATATAAACTGATGTTTTCCCAGCCACTATCAGTTCTGGGGAAGGACCCGAAACGTTAACTCTTTTTTTCCTTCACAGATGCTGTCAGACCTGCTGAGCCTCTCCAGCAATTTTGTTTTTGTTATTCATAGTGTTGAATTTGTACCAGAAAAGTTCACACATCTGGGCCCTGACTTTAGTTTTGACTTTAGGATTGAAGGTCCAAAGCTTTCAGTTCAGGGGAAGAAGTAGCTCAGTTCAAAAGAGACGCGTATTTTTCTTGCAGAGGACTAACTCTTTTCATTCATTTCAAGCGGAACTGTAACGTCAGCACAGTCGGTTTTAGCCTGTAGAGCTTCAAGTCCAGGTGATTTTAAATATAAACCTTCTAGTTGTTTAATTCGAAAACGTCAGAGTTAGAAGACGTTGATGCCAGTCGACTGAAAAGGAAACTTAGAAAAACAGGCTAAGCAGTCCGAGGGAGAGAAACTGGAAATAGTCCGTTTAATAAATATTGGAAGAAAATCTGAGACAGGGCGATATCACAGAATTGCAGAAGTGTTATGGTACAGAACGAAACCATTTGTCACAGTGGATCTCCCATGGCTTCTTATATGAGTATTACTGCTTGTGCCAAATTTCTGCTTTCTTTCATAAGCCTGCATATATCTTTATTCCAAACAATCGCCCAATACCTTTTTATTTGTTTCAACTGAATCTACTTCCAAGACAATTCCAGGCTGTACATTCTATACCCTAGGTAATTGTGTGAAAACGCTTTATCTCACATCATATTCATTCCTTTTGTAAATCACATAAATCTATCTTTGATAATCGATTGAATCACTGATACATTGAGAAGCAGTGAGAAAATTTGTTTTGAGGTTTGAGCCGTTAACAAATTTATCAATGGGGCAGAGATTTCAGTAGGCTTGAAATTGGACTAAATTTGCATGAAACAAATTTTCAGCATAAACTTGGAAATTATAATTTACGGGGGTCAGTTATTCCAGTTGGAAAGATTGCTGGTTTGCTATGGAAAGTAATTCCAACAGTGTGGGTTCATTTCCAGCAATGGCTGTACCAAAGGTCTCATCTTCTCAGTTTCAGCCCTCGCCATAGGCGTAGTAATCATCTGGTTAAACTCACTGACTCTCTATAATAATAGTCCAGCCTTATGCTCTGGTACAACAAGGCAATACTGCATTACCTCTTAACACATATGAAGGATACAATAGAGAGAAATGATCCGTGGAATTCGTCCAACGAGGAAAAGCTTCAATGATAAAGATTGGGGAAGTGGACACTACTCGCGAAAAAGACGAAAAGCTTGAATGCAGCCAAGGGACAGGTATTTAAAATCATGAGGAGTCTGGGCTGACAAGACAGAGGAAATTGTTCCCAATGATGTATGGATTAACGTGCAGACGATGGTACACATTTAAGATATTTGGGAAAAGAAACAATGAGATGAGGGCTTTGCAAAAAGCAAATTGTCACTATTTGTGACATGTGGCCGAGAATGAAGTGGAGACAGGATGAGTGAAGTCTTCCAAAAAGAGACGGTTTCATTATCTCTATAGAGGAAAATGCCGTGTTATAGAAGTCAAGTAGCACTAGTTGAATTGTTCCTTCGGAGGTCTAGGATCATCCACAATAGGCCAAATGGCTTTATTTTGAATTGCAAACATTCTATGTTTCTATGCTTGATATCCGAAACAGGAATTGAAATCAACCTTTTCACAACATCTGTGGTATCAAAACGTGTCCGGTGGGTGGCAGTGAACTCATTATTGCTTATATTGTATGAATCTGGTATTGTTTAAAATCATAACTGCACTGCATCCTGTCTCTGTTTACATTGAACTTGACCACATCCCTGTTTATTGTTCATTGGGTCCTGCCTCTGATTATATTACAATAGACCCTGTATCAGTTCTGTAGAATTCCCTCCCCTAATTGTATTGTGGGTTGACCCACAGGACATGGACTACAATGGTTCAAGCAGGCATCTCACCACCACCTTCTCAAGGGAAACTGGGCAATAAATTTTTGCACAGCCAGTGATAACTACATCTAACGAGTGAAAAAAGGCCCAACTTCAATTATTTATATGATGAACCAAGACCCTCTTTATATTACAACAGATATGGTCTCAGTTACTGCAATGCAACATAGGCCGCAGGTGCTATAGTGGGCCATTCGACTATTCAAACATGCTCCAACAATCAAAAAGATCCTGGCTCGTCTGGTGGTGGTTGCTTTTCCACTTACCTTCCTGCACCCCATAACACTGGACACTCTTGTCTATCGAAAAATAAATAACTAACTCAGCTTTGAATAAATTCAAATGCTCGACCTCCAGTGCCTTGTGGGAAAAATACTTTCACTTTGTAATGAGCCTCTGCCAGATGAAGAAGTCCTCATTTCTTCTGTTTCATGCAAGAGGCCCATAATTCTTAAATTATGTCAACTCGTCTTAGTCTCTCCCAGAACAGGAAACTTCCCTGCAGGTATCCAAACTTATCCAGGTCCCTCTAGATCTTTTGGGACTGCGCTTATTCAAGTCCGGCAAATATGACAGAGGGCAGATCTTCATCATTACTGCACCAGAACTTGACTTTGCATTAGAAGAAAAGTGCATTGGACCATGTGGCAGTTTGCTTACATTAAATGCTACCTCCATTATTACTGCCATTGAGAATCGTTTTGGTCATTTTACGTAAGACTTCGCTTCCATCATGATTAGACTTGAAAGTGCCTGATTTTCTAACCCCCCTAGATCAAGTGTCTATTTCTAATGCATCAAACCCAGTCTCTGATTATTTTATCTAAACGTTGTCTGTGTCTAAATTTCACAAGGATTCATCTATATTTCGATTAGGCAGAGACCATGTCTATGTTATTGATGCGAGGATTATGTTCCTGTTATATTGAACAAGATCATGTATTGTATTAACAGTACACCTCCTCTCGATAACTATTGGACAAGATTCAGTCTCTATTTGCGTTTTTGTATGTATTGCATCAAGTAATAGTGCATACCCCTATTTCAGCATTTCTGCCCAAACCGATCTCTGTGTTTATATTGAAATAGAAGGTGTCTATAGTCGTGTTTCAGCAGTTCCCATTTCAATTTTAAATTACGTATTCATTCACGTCTTCGAGCTGCTTATAACATTCGTTTGAGATTTGTTACAAATTCATTTTTTCTCATGTTTTTCTCAGCGATAGTCTTCAGTCTATTTGCATCACGTGTTAAAGTCTGAAACATTTCATTCATTTCAAATGATAATATTGTATTTGTTATTAGAGAGGGAAAGTTGGCGCTGGTTTACTCACAGGACCAGTTGATGCACCAGTTTGGAAGTTCGGAACTTCATGGCTACCTCAGCCAGTACAAGAAGTGAACACCAGCTTTTGTGTCACTCCACATCGCAAACCAGCCAGCCAACCAACCAACCGATCTAACCAATGCCCAATTGTAGTGCTGGCAGCTTGCATAATGATTCATTTAATCTTCTTCTTATTCATGTAATATCTTAAAAGATTAAATGGCAAAACCTCTCAAAGGAGCAAGCTAATGCAGCAAAGATGAAAGATTGACATACTTCGATCAATTTCTATGCATTGATATTTTGTTTCAAATTGTGATTTGTAGATTAAAGCGAAAATCTGATGCACTACTGACAATTATTGACACCAACCAAATGCTTTCAAAAGATTCGAGTCGCACAAGATGGCAGCGGCACAATCTTTGTCTTTAATTTCAACTCACATGCCCAGTCTTAGAAACGGTTGCAGGGACAATTACGCATACGTGTAATTTAACTTGTCCAATTCCCGATCATCTTTCCAATGAATATACCTTCAATTATTGATCTAATTAATTTTCTAAATATACTAGCAAATCTGCTCCAATAAACCTTTCAACAGCACGTCGTGCAATAACGAACTGTGTGAAACGTATCCTCTTCCTTTCCTAATCGATGATAATGCATATGTGCTTTAGCATTGCCAATCATGCTTCTGGTTGAAATACCCTGTTTTATTTATAAATAGCGAAATAGATGCGCAGGAAGACGCAAGGAAACACGAGTACTGACAACAATGCCGAACATAAGAGAATCAAATAAGATAAACACAGAACTGGTTTGAGAGATAAGCGCTGAAACATAGGGGAGGAAAACAACACGCACGCACACACACACACACGCGCACGCACACACACACACAATGATGGAGAGAGAATGAACATAACGAGAGAAAGCGAGTTGGGAATGATACGGTAAGAATTATGTGGGGGGACGGGGGAGAATGAGCGACTGATCTATAAATACATTCAATAAAGTCTGGAAAGGAAGCTCAGAAAAGATCGGAACAGGTTCATTTATAAAAGTAACCACAGTTTTATCTGTGTGACTCAGTAGCAATTCTGTGGCCAGATTTAGACAGTCTTGGCAGATGTTTTCATGAGACCGTGCCCTCTGAATTTATTTCTGCACAAACGTGAGATTTGCGGTTTGGAGCCAACAACAGAAAAACGAGAAGTCGTGTTACTACGAGCAGGTCCCTGTTTTGTGTTATCACCACAAACATTCTTCCTGCCCATGGGGGTGAATCGACACTTATAACATCACTGCCACCACACAGAATGCTTTAAATATCAAAATTACTTCCTCCTTGGTTTTTAAAATGTTGTTCTATAATTTGTGTTATAATTCATTATCTGAAGGGCAAATAGATTTAGGGTAATCTTTGATAGAAAGAAGGGAGATGAACGCAAGCAATTTACGACACAAAGGGTTATTATGGACGAAATTATTTTCAGTGAATCATGTGCTCTATGAAGGGAAGAGAGAAGAGATTGTAAGGGAATGAGTTGGTGCTTTTTTTGGCTCTGACTTCTCCAAGCTTTTCTTTTTTGATTAATCCGACAGTCCCCTTCACTATCTGCTACTCCACCAATCTTAGTGTCATTTGCAAACTTGCTAATCAGACCATCTGTACCTTCCTCCAGATCATTTATGTATATCACAAACAACAGTGGTCCCAACACGGATCCCTGTGGAGCACCAGCGGTCACAGTTCTCCATTTTGAGAAACTCCCTTCCACTACAACTCTCTGTCGCCTGTTGCCCAGCCAGTTCTCTATCCATCTAGCTAATACACCTTGGACCCCATGCGAGTTCACGTTCTCCATCAGCCTACCATGGGGAACTTTATCAAATGCCTCACTGAAGTCCACGTATATGACATCCACAGCCCTTCCCGCATCTATCAACTTTGTCACTTCATCAAAGAATTCTATCAAGTTGGTAAGACATGACCTTCCCTGCACAAAAACATGCTGCCTATCACTAATAAGCCCATTTTCTTCCAAATGTAAATAGATCCTATCCCTCAGTATCTTCTCCAGCAGCTTCCCCACCACTGATGTCAGTCTCACTGGCCTATAATTACCTGGATTATCCTGGCTACCTTCTTAAATAAGGGGACAACATTAGATATTCTCCAGTCCTCCGGGACCTCACCTGTGCTCAAGGATGCTGCAAAGATATCTGTTGAGGCCCCACTATTTCCTCTCTCACTTCCCTCAGTAACCTGGGATTGATCCCATCTGGACCTGGGGACTTGTCCACCCTAATGCCTTTTAGAATACCCAACACTTGTCCTCTCCTTATGCCGAATTGACCTAGAGTAATCAAACATCTATCCCTAACCTCAACATCCGTCATGTCCCTCTCCTCAGTGAATACCTTCACAAAGTACTCATGAAGAATCTCACTCATTTTCTGTGACTCCCCACATAACGTCTCTCCTTTGTCCTTGAGTGGGCCAACATTTTCTCTATTTACCCTCTTGCTCCTTATGCATGAATAAAAGGCTTTGGGATTTTCCTTAACCCTGTTTTCTAAAGATATTTCATGACCCCTTTTCGCCATCTTAATTCCTCATTTCAGATTGGTCCTACTTTCCCGATATTCTTCCAAAGCTTTGGCTGTTTTCAGTCGCCTAGACCTTATGTATGCTTCCTTTTTCCTCTTTGCTAGTCTCACAATTTCACCTGTCATCCATGGTTCCCTAATCTTGCCCATTCTATCCCTCATTTTCACAGTGACATGTCTGTCCTGCATTCTAATCAACCTCTCTTTAAAAGCCTCCCACATATCAAATGTGGATTTACACTCAAACAGCTGCTCCGAATCCACATTCTCCAGCTCCTGCTGAATTTTGCTATAATTGGCCTTCCCCCAATTCAGCACCCTTCTTTTCAGACCACTCTCGTCTTTGTCTATCAGTATTCTAAAACTTAAGGAATTGTGATGACTATTCCCAAAGTAATCCCCTACTGAAATTTCAACCACCTGGTCGGGCTCATTCCCCAACACCAGGTCCAGTATGGCCCCTTCCCGAGTTGGACTATTTACATACTGCTCTAGAAAACCCTCCTGGATGCTCCTTACAAATCCTGCTCCATCTAAACCCCTAACACTAAGTGAATCCCAGTCAATGTTGGGAAAATTAAAATCTCCCATCACCACCACCCTGTTGCTCCTATATCTTTCCATAATCTGTCTACATATTTGTACCTCTATCTCATGCTTGCTGTTGGAAGGCCTGATGTACAGCCCCAAAATTGTGACCACACCCTTCTTATTTCTAAGCTTTGCCCATATTGCCTCACTGGTCGAGTCTTCCATAGTGCCCTCCTTCATCACAGCTGTAATATCCTCTTTGACCAGTAATGCAACGCTTCTACCCCTTTTACCTCCCTCTCTATCCCGCCTGAAGCATCTATACCCTGGGATATTTAGTTGCCAATCTTGTCCTTCCCTCATCCAAGTCTCAGTAATAGCAATGACGTCATACTCCCATTTTCTGTAGACAGAAAGGGAGCAACTAATGTCATGACATGGCCGGATGTGGGGTGAATAAAAAACATGAAAGGATGAAATCAGGCTCGGAGTTAAGTCCTAAAGGCTCCAAGGGGTCCAAGCAGAAAATGAGATATCCCTCATTGAGCATGAGCTCAGACTGACTGGAACTCTGCGGTAGGCCTGAGACAGACATGTTGGCCAAGGAACACTGCGTTGCATTGAAACGGTAGGCAACTGGAAGCTCAGGGTTATTTTTGCAGAGAGAAAATAGGTCTTGCAATGTGGCCACCCAATGTGCATTTCGTCTCCCCAGCATATAGGAGACTGCACTAGTAGGAACAGAGCAAATTGTAGATCGGATAGAATGAAGCACAGGCAAATCACTGAAAGTTATGTCTGAGGCTTTGGGTGGTGAGGAGGGAGGAGGTAAAGGGGCAGGTACTATGTCATTTGAGATTGTATGGAACAGTGTACAGTGATAACTGAGAAAGAACTCAATGTAATAAACTTAGAGATATAGACCAGTAAAGAAATAACTCAGATAGATTCCAGCATAATGTTAAGGGTGGCATTGCCTGCAACAGTAAGAACAGAGTATTGTTTAATATTTGCAGATGCAGAAACGAGAGAATTAAGACTTAACCAAAGACTTATACATGACTTACTAAAACAGAACATTGATTAACCGAGTGAGTCAATTTTGAGTAGAATTTATTAATACATCCCTGTATACAGAGTAAGATTCTTCATAACTGAGAGCGAACTGAGTACAGTGCATACTCTTAAAGGGTCCACGTTACCATCAACAGATAGTAACTTATACAGGACCTAGACTAATATATGCTGAAACAGGACCTAATTCGGGAATTATGGCACAGGACCGATAGTAATATAAACCAAGACTGGCCTGAGGCAGTGACGACAATTACAAGATCTAGATTAATGTAAGTATGCATATCATCTAGCAGAGTGTTTACATGTCCAGAAAAGGTCTATATTAGTCCAAAATGGGACAAATCCTATTTCGTTAATCGTGGCACAGAGGCTCGGTTCAGGCGAGGTATAGTCTAATTTAATGATTGCGGATATAGTACATTTATTAAATGTGAAGGCTCTGCGATAATAGTAACTGATGCACGGACTTGCGTAAAGACGGAAATATTTAGGCAGAAGATTACAAACCTATTTCCTAATTTCAGTTGGTCAATACCACTTGCAAATATCCCAAAAGTATCAGTCAATAGTTTCGGGGTGATCTGAGATGGTCAATTAAGGTCATAGACTAGTGTGATATAAAGCAAACTCAAACAGAATACTGCAGAAAGATAGGTTCGCATTGGTAGATGAATGGTCAGTGAAAATCACTTTCTGAACAAGATCACGAAAGCGAACGAGTTTTAAATAAATAATAACCGCACACAATAAACATGGAATAAATATCCTCCTGTCATTAACAGCAATCATGCTGTTAACCATCTCATGCAACAGCCCACATGGTTCACTTGGAGGCGGTCTACTTCCTTAACCAGCTGGGACTGCATGCAATTACCGTTCTACTGTGATCTCATGGTGTTTTTGTTGCCTCTGAAGTTGGTGGCAAGCTGCTTAGCTGTATCTGAACTGCGACAGAACGTCACATAAAATAAAATATGCTGGAAGTCAGAGTTTCAAAGAAATTAGCTGTCGACCATATTTCAGAAGGTCAATTAATCTCGACGAGGAATTGAAAAGTACAAAATATAGCTGATCCTGAAAATCTGTCAGAAGTGCAAAATGATGAAAGTACTCAGTCGACCAGTCAATACCTGCGGAGAGAGAAACAGATACACTTCGCGGATTGATAATTCAAAATATCAGTCATTACAATTCTAAGGAAGGCGGGAGTTCTCTCCCTTGCATCCGGAACTAACATCCAATTAAACTCTCAGATCGTCCGGATATTGATCATGTGTCGGTTTATGTGAGCTCGGTACTCATAAATCGCCTGTTGTAAATTTTAACTTATAGAAGGAAACATTAATAAAATTTAATCAATGCACTTACGAAGCTTTGGGATATTGCGAAGTCGTGAAATGGGACTTACAAACAAAAAATATTTCTTAATGGAAGTGCTTTCATTTGTACGTTGTGAAATTTTGCGCCCTTTGAGATTGAAGTGATTAAGGGTGGCTTCTCTCCTTGCTGTATGTTGTTCTGGTGTAAATGGATTAAAATTTCAATCGAATTGATACTCACCAGAATACCAACCTGAACAGCGACATTTCATTGATACGCCAGCAGAAGTTTCCGAAACGAATGTTTCATTTCAATATGTTGTTCGGTTGAAATAAATAGCATCTATTCCGTTTGATTTTCAGTTTCTATTAATTTTGCATCAGGTGCCAATGCTTTTTTCACATAAACCCTTGTTCTGCGTAGAACTACGCAGTAAATAACGTTATTGATCTTCTTCGAATGCGATGAGAAATTCATTGAAACTGTGGGCGGTTTATGTAAATAAACACAGAAATAGAAGCCCCGGATTGCATTTTTGAGCAACAAACGCACAGCAAATATTTCCCCACCAACACTGAAATAGCGACAGAATGCAAATAACGATTCCAAGACAAACTGATTTCAGAACATTTTGTCAATTAAACGAGAGGAACGATAAGATCTATGTAGAGAATTGGCGAACATTCCCGCAACTATAACGACGCAGCAAGTGTTCGTGTGCAGATCTACCATATCCCACCGCACTGTATCTTCTCCCAATCCTGCGTGATTGCTTTTTTACAGCGGCCCATTTTCTCTACTCGACCCTTTAGGACTTCTTCCCTCAAACAGAATCACAGGCGACTAGCTGAATGGTTTGAGCACAATAGAGCGCGCTTTTCTGTGAAAGATGTTATCGCCGTTCATTTACCCAGCACAGTGAGATGAGAAAAAAAATGTAGTGGAGGGTCTAACCGGTCTCTAACCCGTGCAAAACCAGAAGTTGCTGGAGAAGCTGGAAAAACTAAAGTTCTGACTAAGGGTCAGCGGACCTGAAACGTTAACTTTGATTTTTTCTTCACAGGTGCTGCCAGACCTGCTAAGCTTTTCCAGCAACTTCTGTTTTTGTTCCTGATTTACAGCATCTGCAGTTCTTTCGGTTTTTATTTGCTCTCTAATCCGTGTTGCATCTGCCGTGGGAATGTTTGATAGGAAAATATTGAGGAAGATTTGGTCTTTTAGCAACCTGCATAAAATTCTCTGGAAGATTTGATTTGAGGAAGTAGACGGAGTTTTACTTCATACTACCCTGCAACAGTTGATAGAGTTTTGCATTGTGTGCAAATGGTGCTAGCCCTACCCCAGAAATATTTTGATAGGATATTATACAGTGATGCACGAAAATGGATAGATTAATCCTCGTTTCCTTGGAACAGTGAAATCAGAGGGCAGATTTGAAAGAGGGAAAAATAATGGAGGCCTCAATAAAATTGATAGCTACAACATACTTTCATTAGTAAATAGTTCAATGATCAGGGGCCATTAATGAAAAAAAAATTGGAAGAATGACTGGTGTTAAATTTTCATGCAAACTGTTGTGAATGTACGGAACACATTGGTTGAATGGGCAATAGGATAGAGGGATAAGGAATTACATGTGAATGCTCATACAGCTTCGCTGAATACATTCACAGATGCTTTGAGGAGGGAATCTCATTGGAATGTATGAAATTTTCATATGGGTGGACAGACTGGTGGCACAAATTCGGCACTGCTGCCTCTCAGCACCAAGGACTAGGGTTCAATTTTGGCCTAGATCGACTGTCTGTGTGGAGATTACACATTCTTTCCGTGTCTGCGAGGCTTTCCCCGGGTGCTCTGGTTTCCTCCCACAGTCCAAATATATGTGGGTCAGGTGGATTGACAATGATAAATTGCCTATAGTTTCCAGCGATGTGTAAGTTAGGTGGATTAACTATGGGAAATGCAGGCTAATAAGGAAAGGTGAGCATGGGTGGGATGCTCTTCCAAGAGTCGGTGTGGACTTGTTGGGCCGGATGGCCTGCTTCAACACTGTAAGGATTCTACGAATGATATTTTTGCCTAGTCAGAATTGGTGACGGGTTTGATGCCGGGGGATCGTGAATAGGGCAGAACAAGGGGTTATGTTCTCAGGATGAGAGATAGGTCATTTTGCGCAGAAATTAGCAGAGCTATCTTCACTTCAAGGTGGAATCCTTTAACATAGAAATCAGTGCATACCACGCCATTCAATATACAGTACTTAATGAAGAAAATATTAAAATTTTGAGAGGTTTAAGATGTTATTGGCTATGTGAGAGCACAGTGGCATTGCATTGATATTTTGAGCAGCCAAGATCATAGAAACATATAGCACAGAAACAGACTCTTTGGCCCAAGTCATCCACGCTGACCAGATTCCCAGTTTGATGTCGTCCCACTTGGACCATTTCCCTCTGAATCCTTCCTATTCATTAAGCTATCCAGATGCCTTTTAAATGTTGTAATTGTACCAGCCTCAACATGTTGAGTAGCTGAACCAACTCGACGAATTGAATGAATCCTGCTCCTAGATCTGACCTGCCATTCAAAATGATCATAGCTGATATCGTATTGTTCCATATTCCATATTTCCATCTATCCCTGCTTAGCTAGTTGGCCAGATTGCCTGTTTGCGACGCCAACAGTTTCTGTTCGAGTCCCACACAGGTGAGGTTGCTCAGAAGGACTCCACTTCCCAAAATCTCCCCTCGCAAAGGCACAGTTACCCTTAGGTTTAACCACCACCTGTCATCTTCTTCCTTGATGGGAGAGCGGGTCTGTGTTGACTTTACCTTATATTCTTGGTCTCTATTAATTAATGACAAATCTGACTCTTTTTCTATGTTGAACGAAACATTAAATCAACGTGTCAACACTGGACTATTCGCCTATTTACAACAATTGTGTCTTTAAAAAAAATTAAATCAGTGATGACTTATTTTTATGAAAGATGGAGAGAAAGACAGATAGATAGGCTGACCGACTGACGAACATATAGAATAGTCTTTGAAATGTCAGACAATATTATGGATGGATAGTTCGGTGATCGTGGTGATTATACAGTTGCGATGTCAGAAGGGCATCAATGACTAGGCAAATGAGGAATGGCATTGCTTGAACCATAGTGGATATGAGTCGATAAATCTGTTTCCCTTTGTACTTATATTGCTAAACCTGCCGGTTTCCTCTACCACTCTTTATTTTCCAAATCGCCAGTATTTGTAGCAGTTTAATTTTATTATAATTAATTTTGTCCCACTGAAATGTCAAAGAGTGACATGTTGAGCTCATTTAAGCGTCAATTGGCTCATGAGGAAGTTTTGGTTTGTCTCTTCAAGAGATAATGTCGAAGGACGGGATGTGTAGTTGGAAAGCAAAGGTTCCTTACTGAAACAGAGACCACTGCCATCGTGATCTGCCACAATACAACCCACCATTACCATTGAGCGAAGTGCCCAATACTAGTTCAACAGGGATTCAAAGCTGCATTCTGTAAACAAAGCAAAATGGATCCATATTCAATGGGTCAGATCAAATCTATGCAGTCTTGCCACTTCCAGTTGTGAATAATGATGAAGAATACATGAAGAACTAACGGGCTTAGAAGGCTAAAAAGAAAAATGATGATTGTGCAAAGCAGTGCGTCAATGCAAAAAAACATAACGGAAAAATGTTTCATCATCTTCATCCAGAAGTGTTGAGGGCATGATCTACCTTCAAAAGCTCCAAATGTTGCAACCATCTGACAAGCGAAGGTTCAGCTAATTCGATTTACACCGTGAACTGACAAGAAACCATTCAGAGCATTGGATAAAACAAAAACCATAAGGTCAGACACCATCCCCATTGTCACCCTGAAGGTGTGACTTCCAGAACTAACCAAACGTAGGCGAGATACTTCATGACAGCTTCAACACTGGTACCTACACAGCAATGTCGATAAAATGTTCCAGTGTGTCTTCCTCCCAACGTTCAGGACAGATTCAATTGCATAAGTTACCACACCTTCAATGTGGTGGGATTTATTCATATAGTGATATAAAGTGTCATTGACAATGCCGTTACTGACATTTATGCACGTCGAGCTCGCCTGCTTTGCAGTCATAGTTTGGATACCACGAGGATCATTCAGTTTCAGATATCATGCTTGTTTCAAATATGTACAAAATAGCTTAATTCCTGGCGTGAGTTGCAGGTGTTTAGCCTTCATTACAAGAGAGCATTTTCCTACGTTTGGATAAAGCAGTCTTTGCAAAATTGAAGTCAATAGAAACGAACAGGTTGGATTCTCTGGTTGGATTCTTGTTTCGCACAAACAAGGATGACCATGGTTGGAGTAACCCAGTCAGTTTAGCTCCTGGACATTGGCATCTGAGTACACCAGAGGAGCGTTATAGATTCGAGTATCTTCATCTGCTGCTCCAGTATCTTCCCTATGACACTAGAAGCGGGAGTTTTCGTTGTTCACTGAAAAGATTTCAACTCATTAGATTTTTGTTTCAATCCGGAAGCAGTCTGTTACTACATAGAACAAAATTTGAATAAAAATATTCAGTCTTAGGCCAATAAAGGGCAACTTTCTGAATTTCCTCATACACATGCCAAGGAATGGTCATCTCAAATAACAGCTAGTCTAATTATCTCCCCTTGACAACTTTTAGACCATTCATCATGCAAACGTTTATGGTTAAAATGCTGCTCTTTACAATTGACCAGGAGTTTACATGGTCCAGTCACGTCTCAAGAGTGGTTACCAGAGAAGGTCAGTTGCTGGTTTGTTTTAACTCGTCCCTGACTTCCAGTTCTGTACGCTGTATACAAAGGAGACACCTCAAATGGAATGCAATGCTCTTTTCATACTGATTTAGATGAAACTCGAATGGCATTTTAAAAAAGACACCCCAAAAGTATCCAGGAGGAAGAAACCTGCTTGAACAGCATCCGTTTATTCAGACCAGCTTAGACATTCACATCCTCCATCACCAATGGACAAAGATGTCTGTGTGAGCAATCTGCCACCGTCATGTTAGGAAATAAACAAGGCTCTTTTGAGAGTACCTTTCCAACTCGTAAACAGTACCAGGAACAACCACAAATCAGCGACTGGATGGGAACACCAACAACAACGGAATATGTCCCTCTAAGATGCACATATGAGTTATGCTGACACGAATAAATGTTGCAACAAAAACAAAGTTGCTGGAAAAACTCATCAGGTCTTGCAGCAGCTGTGAAGGAGAAAACAATAGACAATAGACAATAGGTGCAGGAGTAGGCCATTCGGCCCTTCGAGCCAGGACCACCATTCATTATGATCATGGCTGATCATCCACAATCAGTATCCTGTTCCTGCCTTATCCCCACAACCCTTGATTCCATTATCTATAAGAGCTCTATCCATCTCTTTCTTGAAAACAGAGTTAATGTTTCGGGTCCGGTGACCCTTCCTCAGAATAAATGTTGCATTGCGTTCCATGTTATTGAAATAAAATAATTGAACTCCCTTCCTAACAAACTATAATTGGATTGATTTCACACAGACTGCAGCGTAACAAAAGAATTCACATCATTTTCGTCAGTAAAAATTAAGAATGTACAATTAATATTGGGGATTTCAGTGGTAGAACATAGAACATAGAACAGTACAGCACAGGAATGGACCCTTCGGCCCACGATGTTGTGCTGAACATGCCACCAACTGAACGTATTCCCTTCTGTTTGCCCTTGGACCAAATACTTTCATTCCTTGCATATTCACGTGTTTATCTAAAAGTCCCTTCAATGCCTTATCTGTCTCAACCACCAGCCCAGCGGTGTGTTCTGGACTCCTACCACTGTCTGTGGAAAAAAAACTGCCCCTCATATCTACTTCGAACTTTCCCCCTCTCATCTTAAATGCATGCCCTTAATGTTAGACCTTTCAACGCTGAAAACAAGATTCTGGCCGTCAAAGCTATCTATGCATCTCATAATTTGATAGACTTCTATCAAGTTTCCTCTCAGCCTCCGCCGCTCAAGAGAAAACAACCCGACTTTTTTTACCCCCCTCTTTATAGCTCATATCATCTAATCCAGGCAGCATCCTGGTAAACCTCTTCTGCACTCCTCCAAAGTCCCCACATTTTTCCTGTAATGTGCCGACTAGAATTGAATGCAATACTCTAAGTGTGGCCTTACCAAAGTCTTATGAAACTACAACATAGCTCCTGACTCTTGTACTCAATTCCCTGGCCAATAAAGGCAAGCATGCCATACATCTTCTGTACCACCTTATCTACTTGCGTGGCCACTTTGAGGGAGCTATTGGCTTGAAGCCTAAGTTCCTTCTGTACATCAATGCTGTTCAGAGTCCTGCCGATGTTTGTATCACTGAACAAACAAAGAAATTACAAGTGAATGGGGCCTGCCATGATATCAACATTTTTGCAGAAGATTACTTGATGCAGTATTGTTGTTTTTTCTGAAAGCAGTTGTTTTTATTTATTGCCTGGTGACCAAAGATTTTTATCGTTTGAACATATCCCTGTCAGCCATTGTTTCTGACATCAATAACAGAACAGTATTATGTCAATCACATTCTGCTGGAGACCTTAATAAGATTTAATATCGATCAAATTTCAGTTGGATTTTACTTATTGACACAAAGGAACTCAGAAAGAAGATGGTGCCTTAATTTCTGTTGAAGTATCTTTATTAATCTTGTTTTATGAATGTTCATTAAAGTATAAATGAGCCCAATGGAGTTTTATGTTGGGATTGGCAAAAAAAAATGCCTTCCATGATATCATTTCTTCCTTTTTTAGTCATTACAGCACTAAACCATGACTCTGTTTAAATGACACTTCCTCAGTTCCACTACACCTTGTTGCTGTTTGTGCCACACTGACCCCTTCCTCGATTAGAACCACACTCATCCATGCCTTTACACAGACTACAAGATGCTTGATACTCTGACATATATTTTACATTACCTGGTATGAAGTCTTTAATACTTGCCTTGAAAAGGTAAACAGAGTGTTGTAACAATCTCCTGGGGTGAATTGGAAATGAGAGACTGGATTGAAATAACTCTATTGCACTTCATCCTGCTCTGTGACAAATTCTGCTGCATTAATATTTGTAATATACATTTGTGTTGCACTATGATGATTATTCAACACATCTTATTTACTTAAAAACATTTGTTTCCTTTATCGAATGTCATAGATCTTTTGCTGTTTCACAGCCTGTGTCGATGGAGTTTAGAACTGCGAAGGTAAAGAACTTTCAACTAGGCTGCTGTGGCGTTCTAATGTTACTGCATGAAAACAAAACTCTCATTTACTTCACAGGAAAATGTGAAAAGGATAATGTAACATTTGTGAATCTGCGTGTCTTTGTGTCCATACGTTGGCTTGTTTCTATAAAACAGATCTATATTGATGTGCGTATGATTTCCAGAAGCATAAATGATTATCTTTCGCAGTATGTTTCAGCATTCTAGTCAGTTATATTCAGTTTGGTACTTAAAATTCTTCAGTAGTACTAACTGACATTGATGATGACTCATCTGTTGAGATAGCACTGTCCCATTTAACTTTCCTTGAATAAGGCGTGGTCCATTTTGTACCTAGTGTTCAATGGGAACGTGGAAAAAGTCAGAGAAACGATAATTAGATCAACACGCGATTCTTTACTCTTTACTTTTCAGTGCCAATCTCATCATCACACTGAACCTATCTTGTTACTTCCTTCACTTGGAAATAAATTAGACACTCTTGAATAACGACCTACATCTTTTGTGTTGTCATCCCATAAACAGGAACATATTAGATGTGAAACTGACTCACAATAGCAATACTAAGACAGGTAAATGTACACCTATTAAATATTGTCGTTTTAAATCGGATCGTGAAGGAGGGGAGGGAAACAAAGATTTAAGAAGGAATACCAGTTTCAAGGGCAAGGCGGCTAACGACACATTAACATTTACGGATGCACATAAGAACATTGAGTGTAGGAGTTAGGACGTCTTGTTGCAGCTGAATAAGGCTTTGGTGAGGCCACAATTGCAGTACTGCGTGCAGTTCTCTTCGTCGTACGGTAGAAAGGATATTATTAAACTAAAAAGACTGCAGAAAAGTTTGCTAGGATGCTACCGTGCCTGGAAGGTCTGAATTATAAAGAGAGGTTTGACAGGCTGGGACTCTTTTCCCTAGAGCGTGGGAGACTGAGGGGTGACCTGATGGGGATGTATAAAATCCTCAGAGGCATTGATGAGGTAGAGAGCCAATAACCTTTCCCCATGTAAGGAAGTGTGAAACTAGAGGGCTTAGGCTTAAGTGGAAATCGGGAAACTGGTCAGCAGACTATTGCTTTGCTTAAGTCTAAGTGCGGAAAGAGATAGATTAATGTTTCAGTAGCAGTTGTGTTGAAACCAGTGATGGTGCAGACGATGTCATGGAGGTGAATTCTCATACTGACATTTGAGCGGATCTCGGGTGAGAACCGCTGCTCAAGATGAGACCAGGCGCCAAAACAAGAATTGTTATTTTCTAATTCAGTCAGTGGCAATGGCACTAACTGCAATCCATAGTGCAAGGAGAATCCGAAAATAACACGTGTGTGACTTTGATTAAGGCAATCTTGATCTTTTGACAGCGATGGCAACTTGAATTGCGGCATGCAAACAGGGTTCTGTAACGTGTGTGGTTATGGGAAGCAAGAAATTGTTTCTGTCAATTTCAGCTTTTCTTTTCTTGACTTCCTTTTTTATAAAAAAAAGGATCGTTTCCATTGTTTTCAATGTTTTCCAACTTTTTTTTATCAGATGCACTAACGCCAGCCCCTCCAATAGTTAATATATTTACCCTTAATCAAGGATATGGAGTGCTACTGAAGGGAATCTGCCTCAGAGTTGCATTCCCCGTTCCATCTGTCCTGGTGACAGGCAATAATTTATAGTATTTGTCATCCCTTGTTTTCTCCAACCTCCAGGAATTTCTCGCAGGCCTTAGGGCCGTAGAATATCATCTGGAAAGAATTCAGCGGGTTTGTGCACAATGATGCAGCAGAATGGTGTTATCCTCCAGGAATCATCCCTTTGGCTCTAACCACTTTGTAGAATATACATGCTCTCGTAAACATTCAGGTTATCAGGAACTGAACGCCCCTGTAACTAAAAGAGATGTGACTGGACGTTCGAAACGTAAATTTACAGAACAGACGCCTGTATAAATGTGAGCAATCTGTAACGTGTAACACAGAGTTAATTTTTTAATCTGTGATCAGTGGGCAGTAAACAGTTCATGAATTGTCGGCACAGGAGTCACAGATGTTTCCCGTAAATTATAAAGTGCTTTGCTGCTCCTGGCTGATGCTGAATTTTTGGCTTTCAGTGACAGTTCTTAGAGCAGATTTATGCAAGGAGTATATTTGGAACAAACTTCAATTAAACCCATGCGGTGGTTAATCTTTCGGCAGAGTCAATTCAAATGTACTTCATATGTTATGACATTGCGCAAACTGTGTGTTGATGATGGCATGTTCAAAATAAAACAAAATAAAGAACAATATAAGTTTGAAATTTTAAAATGTAAAAGTTAATTTTACTGGTAATCATGAAGCTCTTTCGCAAGCCCTTGGAAGTACACACAAGCTGAGTTGGAATCATACAGTTAGAAACAAAATGATAAGGAATGATACCAGAGTATCATTCCGTTAGGACGTTTCTACTCGATAAACTAAGCTGCAAAAACAGAAGTTGCTGGAAAAGCTTAGCGGGACTGGCAGCATCAGAGTTTACTTTCCGGGTCTGGTGACCCTTCCTCAGAGACAAGCTGCAGTTTGACAAGTTTAAATCTCAATCTTGAGGTAGATTGGGAATTCAAGTTACCCACCAGTTTTTTGATTTCAGTCGACAGCCTTTATATTTTAAGATGAAACACTTATTGGTGCAAATGCAAGAGGAGGAAATGATGCGGTGGTATTTACACTACACTAATAATTCAGAAGCTGAGGACTTGGGTTCGAATCCTACCATGGCAGATGGTGCAACTTGCATTCAATAAAAAAAATCTGGAATTAAGAGTCTAATGGTGACCACGAAAACATTGTCGATCGTTGGGGGAAAACTCATTTGCTTCACTAATGTCCTTCAGGGAAGGAAACTGCCATCCTTGCCTCGTCTGGCCGCCATGTGACTCCAGACGCACGGTAGTGTAATTAATTGTTAACTGCCCTCTGGGCAGTAAAAGCTGACTTAGCCAGCGACGCCTCCCCTCCCGTGAATGAATTTCAAACAAACGCGTTTTTGGCAAAGAAACAGATACATTTTAAACTCATCATTAACTTAATTCTGTCTCTTTCTTGATCAAATTAAAAGAAAAAAGAAGCCTTTAAACAAATGATACGCCAAATCTCTCAAACAATCTGCAACAGTACAGGTTTTCTCATAGTTGGTGCTGCAGCAATTCAAAGGGGAAGCGGTGAGATTTGATACACGTAAATAGCATTCGGCTGAACCGTGCAGTGTCGTCAAACGTATACAGTTCGGTCGAAGTGTCAATATTTTGCATCGAGAATTGTTCAGCGTGAATTGGAATAACAGCCTAAAGTCAGGTAGCTGAAATTCAACGATCAGTTTATTCAGGGAAGGTTACTTTAAAGTGGAATGAAACTTTTAGCAATGGAAGCCGTCGGACAATGAGTGATGTTATTCCTTAAGTTTTTCACGTCCCAAAGCAAATATCATTGTTTTTACTCATAAGTAAATCAAATGTTGCAATTCTTCTATATTCTATTCCACAAACAGGGAGCAAAGGGAAGAATAAAAACGTACAGGTTTATAACACCTTTAAGTGCCTCGGAGTACCCCACTTGCTCTGTCTTGCAACAATGAAAACTTTTTAAAGAAATATACTAACAAACTGCTGCCTGGGGAACCACTCTGTGAAATTGCCACCGTGCGAGGGATGAAACCGCATTGCAATGAATAACGAGAAAATTTCCTTTCGTAATGTTGGCAGATGGTAAGTATTGGTCCTGATCATTGACAAAGTTTCCCAGGAACTTGAACATTGTTGTATAAAAGCATGTTCGGTCATCTGAGTGAAACTGGACACTGAATACAGTACGTATTTACTGGGAATGTACGTGCTCGCGCCGAATCAACTTTCAACTGATCATTTTTGGAAAAACTATATTTAATTCCAAACAATCAAACACCAATTAAGCAACGTTTTTAGAAATATTCGCTGAGCACGGATTACTGATGGTTAACAAATTTATCTCCAGCTGGATACGACAGGAACGCAGAGGAGGAGTCAAACTGTTGCAGGGGAGACCTGTGACTCCGAATCTCCCACCTCTCTCTCTCTCTGTTTCTAGTATCAGACTCCAACCAGTATAAATAGCGGAATGGTTCCGCTCCATGTTCACAATCAAGAGGGATTGTTCCGACATTGAGTCGCATTCTCTACTCAGTTGTGCCAAGAGACGAGACAATGCAACTGATCCCGTGCCTCTGCTTTTTGCTGTCTTGTTTCACCCGTGAGTGTTATTTACAGTATAATAACGCAAAGAAGTGTGCTTAGGATATTCTATTATAGTTTTTGTTTTTGCTTGCTATCTAATGTTATTGTATGTTTCATTTACTTACAGATGTCCGATCCAATATCGTGTTAAACCAGTCACCTCCTGTGTCGGTAAAGCGTGGAGAATCTCATAAACTGTCCTGTTCAGTGTCGGGGTTCAGTCTTGACAGCCACCATGTGCATTGGCTTAAGCAATTTCCCGGGAAAAGGTTGGAGTGGCTCCTTGCTTATAGAAATCCTTCAGATACCAATTATTACGCGCCTGGAGTCGAAGGCCGAATCATTCCTTCAAGGTCCTCCTCTACAGCCTACATTGAGATCAAAAGTTTCAGACTCGAAGACACCGCCATTTATTACTGTGCAAAAGATGCACAGCAGCTCAACTAAGCCCAGGGTGCATAAAAATACCGAGGAAGATAATTGCATTGAATCGTAGGTGAGTACTTATTACACGTATTTGCAATTAGATGGAAAGATGCTCGAGTTAAAGCAATACAGTGGCAAAGAATAGTAAAGATGTTAATTAGGTTCGTATGGAGAGGGAACATGCTTCTGGTTATATTATTCACTGCTGACGACTGGATGTCAACTGAAAAAGATTATTACATAGCTGAGGATAACTTTGGTCGAAAACTCTGCCGCCAAATAAACCTCACAGTTAGACTATGGTCAAAATATATTGAGCTGCTGTAATTTATGTGACTATATTTCTAACATCTGCAATTATTCAGTCAGCATAGTATTTATATGAGGTCTTATTACTGTGGTACAGCTCTCTTGACAGCTGGGGACAAGGAACCATGGTGACGGTGACTGCAGGTAAGAAACATGTTTTATTCGTGTCCTGCTTGATTTGTGACATTATTTCATATTTATGTTTGTTTTCACAATTACTATGCGAACTAAACAGTTCAGTTGTTTGATGCTATGCTTACAATAATGCTTTTTGCTATGCTACAAGGTGATACTACCATTTCACTGCACCTCTAAATTTTAAGAAAATAGTTACGGAGATATTGAGAGTCTGGTTGAGTGATTTGCCACTTATTTGCTGTTGAAACATTTTACCTGGCTTACTTCACACACTTGAATTTTTGATAGCAGTTCGGCGTTTCTGACAAGTTTCTAAACTTGGAGACCTCTGATTGCTGCAAGCTATCTGATAAAGTCATAACATATGTTTAACAACGTTGAAACTAAATTTTAGAATGATATCTAAATGCTTTCAAGGTCTAAAAATTAATACAGAGATCTTAAATTAATTTTTTTGCTAATTAAATTGCAAGAGATTAATACGAGTTTGATGAGTATTGATTTTAATAAAGGAAATACGACTTTAAATAAGAAGAACGTGTTTAACAAATTTCCTGCCCGGATCAGTTTTAAATTATTGCAAATATTCTAATAGAGTATCGTCTCCCAATATTACTAAAATATGTTATTGTTTAAAAATCAACAAGTTAGGTATAATGTATTTCAATTCAATTGCCCTGTATTGTTCTATATTTGTCTATTTTGAAAATAATAATAATGTGTTAAGTGGCAGTCAGTACCGACGCAATGCGCTGCATTTTATTTGAAATATTATATTTGTTTCTGCTGAAAGGATTTGGAGAATTACGCATTTGTGGGATGCAATCCCTTGATGTTGCGCATTTTTGCTTATGTGATGAATGGAATATCTACCGATGATACACTGAATAGCTAAAATACGTGACACTCTTTGTTGATTCTATAATGTTCGTTGTTATTCGCTAAAATCAAAGATTTTATTCGCTAAAATCAAACATTTTTGGGTGATTGAAGCGGATAGAAGTAAGGTTACAGTAAACAACTAGTTGTTATTCACACGTATAGATATGCGATGCAAAATTTTAGTGACCCTGCATTTAAACATTCATGCATTAAAATTTATTTTATAACATTCTCATACTTACATGAAATGTTGAAGTAAGATGAAAACACACAATCAATGAGTGCTTTTGAGAGTGAAATTAATAAACATACATGATAATAATATCGCGGTATTTGAAAGGTCGAGGGGAATAAACAACAGGATCAACTACACTTCAGATACTTCTAATCAAATTCTCACATATATTACAATGCAGATTTGGAGCAGACAGAATTTGAAAGGCCCTCCTGATTCAGAGATAGGAACAAAATGATTGTGCCAGAACAGCCTTTAGTAATTAAAAGCAGCTTTTATTTTCTTATGCAAAACTGAACTTTTCTTCCATAACGAATTACCTGTACTATATTTTTCTGTCTATTAATCTCCACTAGTAAATCACTGTGTTTCCAATTGAACAATTTAGTTACAAAGCCCATTAAGGCAAAGCAAACCATCAAAGTTGACGGACAGGTAGGGAAAGGGGGATGGGGCTAAATCAAAATAGAGTTGGATGGGTCGGTAAAGTACTCTATCTCTATGGTTCCACCATTCTCTAGAGGTTTTGACAGCATTGGTCGACACAGCCTGCTCCACTTCCAGGGACACTTGGGCAGAAACCCAACCACAGATGTTGGACAGACAGCCGGTAGCTATGACACACTGCTCTGGACTTGTTAATAGCCAACTTGCCCAAAGCCAGGTGCAGACGCACTAGGAGGTCCTGTGACTTGCCCTCACCACTCCGAATGCACAAATGTCAGGAGCGTGGGGCTGAAATACAAACAAAAGCCAAACAAAAATCATTTAAGAGGGAGTGCAATGGCCAGCAAGGAAACTTTATGCGACATGGGTATAAATAATTCAGTTTCACACAAAGACATAATAACTTGAGAAGAAGACAAAAAAAACTTCAGAGGCTAGAGCAATTTCCATCTGATAAAAACGAAATACTCAATAATCAGTGATGGTCAGCTAATCCCTGTGAGCTATACTCAGCTTTTATTAGAATCACTGCTCTATTTACTCTTAATGTTGCAATTTTGAAGATTACGTGAATGACTTGCTATCTCTCAGCTTTATACTGATGCTACTGATCGCACTGCTGCGTTCAGTCTAACAAGGAATTAAAAAACAATTGGCTTCTCCCACCTAGTGCAAATGATTGACAGACAAATAGTTATCAATGGAGTTCGTGCGGTAAATGCATTTAACCAACTTAATATCCCCTTGGGTGAACATCTGCAGTGCAATCAGTCCTCCCAGTTCCTTCAACATTACCTACTGTTAAAGAAATGGGAGACTTCCGCTAAACCGACCTTATATTAATTTGCCGCGGTTTGATGTTGCTCACAACCAAAAAGTTGTACGCATAATTCCCCTTGTATTCAGTGAAAGTGGGACTCCATCAGGGTGTATGTGGGTAAGTGGTTAATTTCTATTAAAGCAGGTTAGTTATAATTGTAAATAACACTTTGAAACTGAAGAGCTGCCGCGCTCCAAGTTATTTTGAGTGAGTCTGACCAGGTACCTCTAAGGAGCAGGTGGTGCTTAAAACCAACGTAGCAGATAATACGAATATTTTGCTGTCACTCAGTTTTGTATTGATCATCCTGGATTTTACTTCCAATAAATGGCAGAAAATATTACTATTTAATATACATGTATTGCATGAATCGTTGGAGTGATTTATAAAGGTTTGTCAGGATTGCTAAATCCCAAATATCCAATTAACGATAAGAAATGACAGCCAACAATATTTATTTAAATAGATATTGATGTTCATTCTACAGTTATGCCTTCGGATACTATTTAAAATATAGAGCCCCACTTTTGTGCACATCTTATCTTGCTATCCATTATTCATTACTGAGCTGAGTACTCAGATAGTGTTCACACAAGGTAAAATTGCTCACACTCAATGACAACAGTTTTGAGAATAGATGCTCTTTACGTCATTTCAACATGGTCAGAAACATGAGGAATTTACAGGTCAGTTCGTAAAGAGCAGCACAATGCTTATTGAGGAACTTAAATATTAAAAATGCGTATATTAAAAGAAAATACTTCGTCTCTACAAACATGCATGTTATTTAGTATTTTATTTACGATATGTCTTAATTTTCTTTTTAGAAAATGTCATTTCAGAAAGGACAAGTCGTAAACACATTACAATTAAGTCATTTGGCATAAAAGAACAAATGAGCAGCTGTAGAGAACTAGGTTATAATAACGACAATGCACTAAAAACAATAACCACTCACATATGCATTGCATCGTATAGAGAATTACAGATAATACAAAATCTATTGATTGAAGAGAATGTTTAATTGTTGTCAATTAATTCAGAAAGCTTTATTTTTGCTCTGCTCCATTTGACTGGATAAGCTGACACTACAAATTTTAACCTGTTATCTTCGTGATTAACCTCGACACTTTTCTTGCTAGTGTTTAATTCCGAGATTATTTCAAATCAGCGAAGTCAACGTTCAATGTATATGTATCGTAATGCGTTACTTCTTTTTACCGTGTTACTGAATGTCTGTTACAGCAATATAATTGCCATGCATGTAAATTATTTTGATGTAGCTGTTTTCAGGAAACTAAGTGTTACATAGAAATGAAGATTGTATATTTGACAGGGAGAAATAACAGCCAGTCAGGGAAATCTGTCAGAGATAAAAGGTACTGCAGATGCTGGAGAATCCGAGATAACAAGCATGGGGCTGGATGAACACAGCAGGTCAAGCAGCATCATAGGAGCAGGAAAACTTGACGTGTCGGGCCTAAACCCTTCATCAGTCAAGTTAGTATGAGCTTGAGAGAAATGTTGAAACGAATTGCATTGTCTGAAATTGCCGAAAGATTCAATCAACCTAAAACGTTTCAAGGAAATAAGCAGAAATTAGAGATATATCAGTTCGGTGAATGATAGCTGCATCAATTTTGCCTGGTCTGATTCTGTAAGATATGTAAGAAATAGGGAAGCAATATTTCAGTACAGACAAGTGGAGAAGAATCGTTAATCTCTTCAGTGTTGATATGCCTGGTGTGTGGAAGTTTGATGTTCGATAATACAGCAGGCTTTCAGTCACGGTGGAGTATCAAGTCAGCTTCAGAATTCAACCCAGCTGGCTTCTTTAAAGATTACTTTGCTTGTCAAGATGATGCAGAGAGATCTTTAGATTAACTTGTCAATGATGTGTCAGGCCTAAAAGATTTTTCATTGTCCGTGGGAAAGGGAAACTTTTCTTTATCAGACTAACGAACATCAAGGGTTTAAACTGTTCAGTTCTGAGGAAGTGTCACCGGATCCGAATAGTTAACCCTGATTTTTTCTTCACAGGTGCTGCCAGACCTCCTGAGTTTTTCTAGCAACTTCTGTTTTTGTTCCTGATTTACAGATTCCACAGCTCTTTTGGTTTTTATTTCGTGTTTGACCGAGAGGCAGTAAGCATAAATTGCTCTGTTATTCGAATCAAACAGATTTAGTTTACATTTGTGACCAAACAGAAGAGAAGAACAATAATTTCCGCTGTTATTGATTCAATGATAACGGTGAAACATATTCTACTTCAATTTAAAAAAAGACAAGATTGTTTTGATCGAAATCTCTCCAAATAATTTCACAACGTCAGTATAAAGCTATAGACATTAGTATGGGTTGTGGTGTGATAGAAGCTGGATCGTAATTTTGTGGCTGAATTGATCAATTATGTTGCTTCAATTTCTATCTAATGCAAACAGTGATTTGAATAATCGATGGCAGATTATAGGAGAAATTCATCTCCATGTCTATGAAACGCATAGCTTTTATTACAATTAGAATTATCAATAAATGAGAAGAGAAAGTTGGTTTAACATTATCAGTAACTCATCTTCATAAATTAACTAGTTTAGATAAGGATTTTTAAAAAATTTAATCTAACCAGCGATGCATGTGAATTAGGATAATTTAATCGCTAAGTCTAAAGAATGCTTCTGTTTCTTTTTTCCTTCTATTTATCTATTGATCAATCGATCGAGAGAATGTCTAAGAATGAAAATTCTTTTGATTTTCCCCACGGACTATGCTTTTGGCTTTCAATGGGACCTATTTCATTCTTGTGCACTTATTACATTCAGTTTTTTTTAATGTTTGTAGTAATACACCCGGTATTTGGTGCACTAGCGAAAAAAATAGAGTAATTACATAATATTCCCAATAATTATTAATCTTTCAACAAAATTATAAGCAGAGTGCAGAAGGCAGGCAATAATTGCTTCAGACAACTGAAGAATTAAATTGCTGTAAGACAAAATACATAGGTGAGCAACAAAAATAAATCAAAATAATTTCTCAAACTTCTACACACAAGCAAAAACCTTAAATATACTTTCAGTGCACTGGAATCGTCACAATGATTCGTTTCCATTGTTTACACTGTACACGTCTAGAAGATCTAAACCCAAACGGTACTTTAAAGAAAATGCCTTCTCAGAACTCAAACTCAGATTATTATTAAACAGTTGACAAGCAGTTCATCATCATCAAGTTCACCGCAAATGATAGGACCAAGATTTTACAGGTTTCATTCTGTGTTTTTGCATTCATTTTCAAGTCCTGCCCTATTCTTTCCCAAATATTTGTTTTTCTCTGTCAGGTTCAAACCTACTTTCTTTCGTTTGCGCTATCCATCCAATGCAGCCTCACAAATCCAATTTCAAACTCCCTCGGCGCATTCCGGACTACCAAAGTAAACTTCAGAGCTCATGTCCACGTTGCATTCCCCTCTCTCCATATGCAATTTCCCTCTCACTCGATTTGCTGCCTCGTTTTCTTCAACAGCATTTTCAGTCTTCATTTCCATTAATACCTTGGGATCTCCTACTCCCTGCACGCTGTTGCAGCTCTGTATTCCTACCGCGGCCTCTTCTCCTCCTTACATTCCGAATCTTCGTTTACATTTAGTTGAATCTTCATTCTCAACTTCAGTTCTGTGCAGCCATTGTCTACCAGCACTTCCTTGTAGTCTTTGTTGCTGCCAAAACTTGATAACCGTTTTTGATCCATTACATTGATGTCTCCGTGCCTCAAATTCTATCGGCACATCTTTCCAGCTGCCTTCTCATCCGCATCCTTGCAGCCTTCTCCTACACCTCACCGCTCCACGCCAGCACAGACAAATTTTCAACTCCATTAACTTTCTCAAAGCTACCGCATCTAAATGCTTTCCTATGCTTGTTCAATGGCAGACTTTCTTTCTTGCATTTGTCGCGCACTTGTTACCACATCAGCAGCAAATGTGATAACGTATTAGCCAATGATTGAAGGAACGTTGCTTGTAGAGTTTGTCTCTCTCACCTACGAGAACGATGTTTTCCTGCTTGACATCCCATTGAGTGAATTTTCCATTCCTTCTAGTCGTGTTTTGAACCATTCTGTCCACCTGTGCACCCATCGGCTTGTCGATCGAGGTATACCGAAATTCCAGATAATTATATTTTCACTTTGGTTACTTCTTAAGTAGTTCAGCTTCTTACCTTATTCTATTGTGGAATGTTAGCGTCACTGACAAGGCCAACGTTTGTTGCCACCCATAACTGGAATTGAGAACTTTGCTCAGATATTTCAGTGGACAGTGAAGAGTTGAACACATTGCTGTGGTCTGGAGTCACTGTACCGGATGATCTAAGCATGACAGATTTCCTTTCCACTGATGGTTCGTGTGTAGAATTAATCTCCTGAGAAAGTGATGGATTACAACAATTACAACGTTTAAAAGACATTTGGAAAGATACATGAATAGGGGATGTTTGGTGGGATATAGGCAAGGAGCAGGCAAGAGAGACTAGTTTAGGTCAGGATTATGTTTTCCATGGACTGGTTGGACCGAAGGGTCTGTTTCCGTACGGTATGACTCTATGACTCTATGACTCTTTGACCTACTCGCCATCATAAAATTAGAAATGGGGATTTTCGCCAATGATCACACAATATTCAGCAGCTGCTGCGACTCCTCAAATACTGAAGAAATCCATTCCTAATTGCAGCAAGACCTGGGCAATATCCAGGCTTGACTTGAAATGCGGTAAATAACATTTGCACTACTCAAATTCATGACATTTATCATATCAAATAAAAGACCATCGCCATTTGCATTCAAATAGTAATCACCGAATACCCTCGCTGTCAACACCCTGCAGGTTATGATTGAGCAGAACATTAATTGAACTTGCCATATAAATACTGCAGCTCCATGATCGGGTCAGAGGGTCAGAATCTTGCAGCGAGTAATTCCCCTTCTGACTCCCAAATACTTGACCATCATCTGCAAGGCACAAATGAGGAGTGTGACAGAGTACACACTACAAGCCTAGATAAGTGCAGCTCCAATAAGGCACAACTGGCTTGACACCATCCAGGAGAAAACAACTCACTCGGCTGGCACAACATCCACAAGCATCCATTCTGTCCACGACCAACACTCAGTAGTAGCAGCGCTCCTGACATTCACTAGAAGTCCTTATACAGCACCTTCCAATCTCTGTACCTCGTCCTCCTCGAAGGAATATGGCAGTAGACACACTGGCACATGCACGTTCCCCACATGTCATCCACCATAGTGAATTGGAAATACAGAGTTATTCTTTCAGTGTGGTCAGGTGAAAATCTTGGAATTCCATTCCCAGCGGCATTGTAAATCTTCCGACATCACAAAGACAGCATCTGTTATGAAGGAAGCTCACCACCACGTTCTCGCGGGCAATTAAATACAGACAATACCTGCTGGTCCACCCAGCGACGCCCATATCCATGAGTGAAAAAAGAGACTGATAAAATAACAGCCTAAATACGAGTGTAGAGGAAGTAACGCTGATGAATGATAAGGTGAAAGTGGTTTGGGAATGAGTGAAGTTTTCTTTAAAGTAGCAATGAAATAGAAGAAATTCAGAATACAATAATACACCATTTGTTTCCGATAAACGGGCTTCTTTGGCAGAAAGTCTATTCCAGGTACGTGTCTTAAATTGTGTAAAAGACTTGCTTAATACGATGCATCGCTTGTCAGTTCAATTTTCACTCATAAACATAGCTCGTTTAAATTAGATTACAAACATTCAAATTTCAACCTGTTTGCTTAATCAGGTCAAACTCCTGGAATTCCCTCCTCTCTGACATTATTTGACTGTCTACAGAACATGGACAGAAGATGCTCAAGAAGGCAGCTCGCCACCACATTCCCAAGGCCAATTAGGGACGGGCAATAAATGTTTGCGCGGCCATTTATGCCCACATCCCCCAAGTGAATAAAATAAATGTTAATGACTAGTTGAAAAATATAACTTGTTCTATTGTTCTTTCTTTATCAGTGACACCATCACTCCCCACCCTGTATGGCTTGCTCTCCTCCTGTGAACAACCAAGCACACCCAAGTCTGTGACTTATGGCTGTCTGGTGATGGACTACTCCCCAGAAATCACCAGCCTTGCTTGGAAGAAGGAGCAAGATCCGATTGACAGTGGACTGAAGACTTACCCATCAGTGCTGAATAAGGAGGGAACGCGTACCCTAAGTAGTCAGTTAACGATCTCTGAATCAGAGGTAGGAAGCGGCAGAATCTACTGTGAGGTCCAACAAAGCGAGAAAGTCTGGCGAAAAGAAATGCCAGGTTAGTGGTCTGGGCTAAACAGGGCTGTAGTTTCAAAGTGTCAAAAAATGTAATACACAACTAAGTTATGTTCCTATTCTGGAGTCTGTGGTTTAGAATAGATTAAAGTACGATGCATAGCTCAAGTAAGCATCTCACACTTAGTTGACTGCTGATGTTTGTCATCTCCATATCACACTTTCTCCATTCTGTATAGTTCCACTTCATATTTGGCATACTATTTACAGCTCTGCTCTCCACAATGCACTTAGCATATTGCGAACAAGTCTGCACTCCACAAATCCCTTAGTGCACCGTGACGAGCCTTAACATTTATGTCAAACCTAGAGTATTGTTTTGATTCCGCCTTTGCGGATTGTTCCGGGAAACTGGAGAGGAATGAGCCGACCGACAAGGATGATGCTACAATCGATTGGTTATTACTGTCAAGAAATTTCGAAAAAGCTGGTGGCATTTTCTCACAAAATAACACTTGGGATGCGACTAATTACAGCTGTTCAGACTTAGTTAGAAGATAGTTAGATGAGACAAATCAACTTAGCAATTCAGAAGAACGCTATTCCATAAACCATGCCAATGGAGGGGGTGCAGAGAAGGATCACTCGGTTAACTCCAGTGTTGAAAGTGTTGGCTTGCGAGGACAGATTAAGTCAACTGGGACCTTTGAATTTAGAAAAATCAGGGGAGAGCTTAGAGAAACATATGCAATTATGAAGGGAGTGAAGAAGATAGAAACAGGGAAGTTGCTTTCACTGGTGGGTGAAACTAGAACTAGAAGGGTGTAGCCTCAAAATAACGGGGAGCAGACTTAGGACTGAACTGAGGTAGAATTTATTCACCCAAACGATCGTGAATATGTGGAATTATCTGTCCAGCGAAGCAATTAAGGCTACCTCGCTGAATTTTTAAAGTCAAATATAGATAGATTTTTGAACAGTAAAGGAATTAAGAGTTATGGTGAAAGTGCGGGAAGGTGAGCTGAGTCCAAGAAAAAGATCAGCCATGGTCTTATTGAATGGCGGAGGCAAACTCGACGGGCCAGATGGCCTACTCTTGCTCCTGTTTCTTATGTTCTTACGAGAAGAATGTGGAACTCGCCGCGGTTGAAGCATTGTATAGCTGCCTCCAGGGGAAACCGAATAGGTCCACTGGGTAGAATCGAAACTGCATTCTTTTTGATGCAGCAAGAGCAAGTAACGCCGCAGGATTTTTGTGAGGGGGTTTGAACGCTGACATTCAACTGTTGATTTCAATGGCCTGTTTTTCTCATTTGTTTTGCAAAAAGACAGACAGCTTTCACTTGGTTGATTCGCAACAAAATTTAATTTCCTATCTTATGTATTTTCTTGAAGATCCTGTTATTCATCATCCAACTATTATCCTCTCCGCGAGTCCTAGTGAAGAAGTCATGAGCAGCAGATTTGCAACTGTCGTCTGTTCAATCGTTGATTTCCGTCCAAACTCAATCGCTGTAAATTGGCTGAAGAATGGACAAGTCATCCCTTCGGGCTTTGTCACTTCCCCAACCTTTGAAGTGAACGGCAACTTTTCAGCCACCAGTCGTCTCACATTCACTGCTAGGGAGTGGTTCGACAATGCGGTATTTTCCTGCATGGTTACTCACCAACGGTTCACCCAAATTCAGAACATCACGAGATCTTCAGGTAAGAAAAACAACACACAACATTGGGAGTCCATTCTGGCACCAATCTCAAAGTCACGAGCTCCATCGGAACTGATATAATTTATATTATTTAGTAATCTTGCAATCTTCCAAAGTAAAAGGAAGACTTTCCATTTTAGAACGTCAGAATGTCCCAAGATATTTATCAGCCAATCTTTTCTATTCGGTCATTGCCGCAATGTAAGATATCCGACAGCCATTTGCTGCTTCGCAGTATATCATGCTGGGTCGATTTTTTTCCTTTAATTTCATCTGCAGGTTGAGGGATAATTGTTGATCAAGAACCAGACTTGCTGCTGAGTTTTTTTTCGAATAATTTCTGGTCTATAACAAAAACAAAAGCTAGTTCCCTTGGAATTAATGACGCGGGAGGTTTTAAAGCAAATTAAGAGGACTTGCGGTCCTTGGTTTAGCATTTCCTGCAAAGTCTGCATCTCGAAGACTTTAGTATTCGCTCATGCGCTGTTGCTGGTGTCAGCTTAAATTTGTGTTCAACTCTTTCGAATTAACGTTGACCTCACAATCTTTCTGAAGGAGAATTACATAGACTTCGGGATTCCATGCTCTAACAACACAACGGGAGCATTTCATGAAATGTTGGACAGTGGCTGAGGGTAATTTTGCTTAGTTTTTATCCTACAATGAATGATGCTGTTGTGAATTGGTAATTCAGGTCGGCGGGCAAGTGCAGCTAATTGTTCAAAACCTACTTCAAGCAAAAAAGTCTCAATTTCTGTAACGGCATTCTCTTTGAACATTGTCAATGACAGACTGAAAAGTCGATGTTTTCATTCCTTCGAGAGTAAAACTAACAGATTATCTCATTAAGGTGAATAATTTGATAATGGAGTTAAAATGAGTTCAAAACATTACGGTGTAATTTCACAACTACAGGTTGAAATCTTAAAGACAGCAATTATATTTTGGGGTACAGTTAGCGAAGATTTCTTCACACAACGGCTTTGGGATGTTCAAATACTCACCCTGCCCCTCCCCTCACGCACACTAACTATTGAGTCTGGTCTTCAAGTAGTACTTGTTCCAGAAATTGAAGATAGTAGTGTTTATTTCTTCAGGAAAGAGCATCAAAGATTGCGCAGCGCACAAAGGTAATTAGAATTCAGAAACAGATCACGCGTTATCTCATTGATTGGCAGAACAGCAGTCGGGGCATATTTTAGTTCTGCTCCTATATTCCTCGAACTACGCCTACGACATACTTCCTTCCGCGAATGCAAGGAACACTCACTTTGGACACACATTAGAATACTTCACATCAGCATTACAAACATTACGTGGTGTTAACCTGGGGATGTTTTAATCACTGGTAAGAATGTTGAGAGGGGAATGTTGGAGGGTCACAAATCGCGACAGGTCGGGCAAAAATGTGCTGACATTTTCAGAAGAGGTGACAACCAGAGATTGTTCACTTGTCGTGAATGGGAAAAGAAACAAAGACAAGGAGCTCATTATCATAAAGTTATTTATACTTCACAAGCATAAAATTTGAATACTGAAGTTCTGATACTGAAGATGTTGGTTCTCGGTTCTGTTTCACAGAGGATTCCACGTGCAGCGATCCTAAAATCACTCTATTGCCACCACCGATCGACCAAGTCTTACTGGACGACACGGTGACCTTAACTTGCATCGTGTCTAATGTTGCTTACGAAGTCAACGTGTCTTGGACCCAAGGAACGAAGCCTTTGAAATCAGAGATTACTAATCAACAGGGAGAGGATCAACACAGTGTGATCAGCAAAATAGATATCTCTACACAAGCCTGGCAGAGTGGGGATACGTTCTTCTGCGTGGCAAGCGATCATAATCTGCCGACCCCTGTAAGAGGTTCAATCAGCAAAATAAAAGGTGAGATTATAGTAATCTGACACTCATTTTGCCTACTTTCTACATTGCCGGTAAGTCACTCTGTACTTCAGTGTACCATAATGAAGAATAGAACTGACACAATTTCTGATGACAGTAACTGAGCACTCGGCGATCCAAAGGGATGTCAAGGAAGTTAGATGTGGTTATGAGGCAGAAAAACATGGCAGCGTCTGCTATTTGGGTGAAATGAAGTACTGTGGCAAACGGCTGATGTGGTAAATTAATATCATTGCAGGACGGTTGAGTTGCACTCTACATTAGAATGCTTCAAACTCCACATATTCTTCCAGTTCATCTTTCTTTTCTTCCTTTGTTTCCTTCAGAATGCAGTTATATCCGCCTTGGCTGAGTAAAAGTCCAGTCATTGAGGGGAAATGGAAAGCTCTCAAAACTTTTGTTGCAAAGCGCATTTCTTTCATACCTAAACGTTAGTCTCATTGTCTCTGGAGTGCTCCAGTCTGATGATACTTGTCAATTTTCCGCAGATAATCATCCCCGAGTGCCTTCCGTATCTGTGCTCTTGCCCTTGGCAGAAAAACTCTCATCCCAGGAGTTCGTCTTCCTCACCTGCTTAGTGAGAGGTTTCTCCCCCCGAGAGATCTTTGTAAAGTGGACCGTCAATGACAAGCCGGTGAATCCTGGTAACTACAAGAACACCGAGGTGATAGCGGAGAATGACGATACTTCCTACTTCATGTACAGCCTGTTATCCATTAGAGCTGCGGAGTGGGCCAGCGGTGCCTCTTACTCTTGTATGGTGGGACATGAGGCGATTCCCCTGAAATTCATCAACAGAACTGTCGATAAATCTAGCGGTAAACCGAGTTTTGTGAACATTTCCCTTGCACTGATGGACACTGTTAATTTGTGTCAATGAGCATCGGTCTGTTGCATTTCACTTCTTCAATAAAAATCAATGAAACAATTTCTTTCAATCATGCATTTAACACATAACAGCTCAATTACCTCTCTCACCACCACCGTACCACACACCACACCCCCCCCCCAACCGCCCCGCCCGCAGTATCGCTGACAACATTTTCAATGGAGAGAAACATTTACCTGAATTAGGTTATTTCCAGTTCTAGTGTTCAACTGTTGAATAGCTAAACTTTCGAATTCAGATACAACACAAATTAGGAAAAGACTGAAGCTCTTTTACTGGGGATTTCTCAGAGGAACTTCAATATCTTTCCTCCTGCAATGGTGAAAGTGATTTATTTTTTGTTTCCATTTCTGTCAAACAAATGAAGGCCATTTAGATCTCTGTGTCAATATTCTGCACATCAACAATCTCTCTACAAATGGTACCACTTAAGGTTGCAGCAACAAATCATTGGGCCTGTTTACAGGGCTACACACAAACCTAAAACAAACAGGCACCACATTGCCCGCTTCAAAGCAGAGGTACAGGAAAGGATAAGCTGAATCCAGCGTACATCCACTTCCCTCAAAAGGTGGACGGGAATGGTAAATTGTTACCTCCTGCTCCCTTCTGCATAGCATCAGCAAAGGTTATCAATTAGCTCATTGCACTTCCACTTCACCAACGAAGAAGGGGATTAACAATTCGAAGGGGAAATGTTAATCAATGTATTTCACAATGCCCAAGCAAAGAGATGGCTAAAGGGCAACTATTAACTCACCAGAAAGCTTCAAATGTGACTGTTTTCTATTATGTGCAGACGGCTGACAAAACACACAGGTCAGCTTGCAGCTTCCCGTCAAAGAGCTTACATTTCCAGTATGGTTGTCGTCCTGTATTCACTAATCTTAATCAACATTATTGTTTAAAATGTGTATTTTGCGCTCAACTCCTGACGTCGAAATCAGGTATGTTAGTTGCATCCTTTACTTATGTCCCCCTCCCCTCCCTTCCATCATGGTCCTGTCACAAAGCTCTCTGAGACGCATTGGTTGAGTTGGTGGATTTGTGTTCCTGATGTCACCTTGCAACTTACAGAAAGCACTTTGGATTCAGGAAGGTGACTCTTGCGTAACTCACTCGATCAGGAATTGATTCGATTACTGGTACTTTATGAAAATTGGAACAATAATATAAACGAACCAAAACAAAACGCATACTTGACTGACGTCACACACCCATTCACAAATTGATGGAAAGACAGGCAAATAACAAATTCACGCAAGTAAACACAAAGACAAGCGCAAACTTTTAACAAATGCAATAGGACAGATTCACAAACACAGAAACAAAGGTTATGGTAGACATTATGCCAACACATTAGTTGATATAAATAAAGTTAAGATAAAGGCACCATGATCCTGCAGAATCACATGCTTTTGACGGAAAAACACGACTGGTGATATATAGGTTGAAGAGTTAGTTGGTGCAAGACTTGAACTCATGTTGCTAGTATCATTCTGGAAAACAAGCTAGCTGTCTGGCCAATTGAGCTAACCAATCCCAGTAAACATAAGCAGACATATAGAAAAGCACATACGCAGACTGAAAAAAAATAGACAAAATAACGAAAATAAGTTATGGACTTCTGGCATAAAGGCTAAAGAAAAAGTCGAAATACTCAACAGCTCATTAAAAATCTGCATCTCTGACAGATGTAATGTTGAGTACTGATGTCATGTTGAGTATTTACAGCATTTCTGTTTTAATAAACAAAATCAAACACTGGGTTATAAATACAGAGATAAACAGAAGCAAAAATTCAAGGACAAACATAGAAAGGAAACCGTATCAATGTACTGTCAAATGCACTGAACAACTGAAGGCACACAGACTGTAGACAAAGGTATTAGAATATAAAAGCATATAAACATACTTCACCCAAAATCTAACATGTTTTAACTGAGAAATGTAAGCTAACTGAATCAAATACTTTCACGAGAACACGGACAGGAATAATCTGACAGACATATAGATCAGAAAAGAAACATAAACAGCCATATTAGTGGGCATGGATGCAAATACAAATTAACACAGAGTTTGGTGCAAAAACAGTCATCAAAATATAATCAGACACATTTACAAGCTCATACTTTCAAGTTGACAGAAATGTCACAGTACACACATGTAAAGAGAAGACACAGGAATGCAAACATCAGCGTTCAGTGACACATGACAAGTGTGCACATTATGAAGCAGCCACGCACTTAACAAAAAGTGGGCGATGCTCATACATATATCAAAATCATAAAACACCATAAAAGTAATCAGGATATATTAGAATGTGTAACTCAAATTCGCTATTTAGAAGATATAACCATCTAATAATTCCCTCATGGACGTTGTAACATTCTATTTTTCTATGTAAGAACTGATCTAAGCCAGTGAACGTTTCCACAATAAATAATAATGATCACACATAGCTTTTAGGCAGTGACTATAATAATTTCAAATTAAGCAGCTGTATGTTTTAAAAAAAGCGATACCATCGATCAGTAAACTCTCTCAACACTTCTCAAATGAATTGCCTAAAATTGATCAACAATAAACTGACATTGAAGACAAACTACCGTGTTCCCACAATGGGTAGTATGAAGAATATGAAGGAAGAACGGTTGTGGAGATAGTAACATAGATTTTGTTTCAGCCAGAGATTAATCAGTATTAATACACAATTAAAAATAAATTAGAGCACAATCTTTAAGAGAGTGAGAATAGAATTTCATGAGTACAATCGTCTGGAAAAATTAACAAACTAACTATATTACTTGGGCTGTATTCCGGTAGATTCCACAGACCATGTCTGGATTGAAGACTACCAGGATATAAATAGCAACATCTGGACAACTGCTTCCATGTTCATCTCCCTGTTCTTCCTGAGTATTTTCTACAGCGCTGCTGTCACTCTAGTGAAGGTAAGCAGATTCGGTCCACTTACTCTTCAAACCGACAGACACAATTGAAAATACTCTGAATATTTACTTGATTAAAAGCTATCATAATCCTCGATCATAAACACTATTTTTCTTTTACAGGTCAGGTGATCTGTTGAATATCCGACAGACTGGATTTTATTCAAGCGTTAATTCCTCGATATGGCGAATTTAAAATGAATTATCTTCTCCTTTAAAAATAACTTTTTTATTCAGTTTATTATTTCACACCTGTCGCTGAGACAAGTGTGGAAACTACTTCTGTATTTCCATTTGAATAGCTTGAGATAATGAATTAGTTTCTTACTTCACTTGAATATGAATTCCATTTGAGAGTAATATTTCTTGTTCTTTATTCAGAATTATCCCTTCCCGTTTGCAGAGTCATTCTTCTTTCTCCCTTGTGTTTGTTTCAGTTGTACAAATAATTGGCAGCTGAGCCAACATGTGCTTCATTCTCACTGTGATGCTCATTCTATTCACTCCTGTTAACGTTAAAATAAACAATGTGAAATGCCATTATGGAAATGTTAGTAAATCTTTAATGGATGTGAACAAAATACGACATGCTGAATTTCTTCTCCAAGACCAAGCAACCTGTCAAGGCACGTCATGTCTGACAATACATCGTTCGTGGTATAACTTTGAGAGGAATACAGACAGAGTGGAATCTTGGGGTTGAAGTGCACAATTTATTGAACATGGCCAGGCAAGTTGCAATAGTTGTTAAGGAAGTTTATAGGAACCTTGGGTTCCTAACAGAGGCAGAGAGTATAAAATACAAGGAAGGGATGCTGCACTAAAAGTTATTCGCCAGACCACATTGGAGTATTGTTTTCTGTTCTGGGCACCTTATTAAAGGAAGGATGTTAAAGTCCTGGAAAGAGTGCAAAGGCGATTTAGTAGAGTGATACCGAGAATAAGGGAATTTAAGTCGAAAGAAAGATGAGAGAAATTGGATTTATTCTCCTTCAAGCACAGAAGATTAAAAGGTAACATTATCGCGATGTTCAAAATTATTGACAATTTTCTCAGGGCAAAGAATCATATTCTGTTTACGCAAGTTTATGCGTCAATAACTAGGTGCGACATTTTCAAGATTGTCAGCATAAGAGCTGGGAGTGAGTAAAAGAGAATTTGGAATGAGTATCGGGGGTGAGGATGGAAGATTTGTGGAGGCAGATTCTAGACGACGTTTCAAAAAGAGCTGGATATATATAAAGTAAAGACTTTCTCGGACCATCGAGATATAACTGGGGAATGGAACGAGGTGGATAGCTCTTTCCAGCGCCAATGCGGGTATGCTGAGTTGAAAAATGAGGTGTTTCCTTGAAGTTTACGTTTAGCGCCACTGAAAGAGTGCAGTTAGCCAACAAACATGTCAGCATGGAGAATTGGAAATGTAGAACTCGCTGTACCAACAAGTTGTGGATATTGAGGACCAATTGAACATTTTAAAACTGGATGCTAAACGGTTGTTAAGAGCGTCAAAGCATATGGAATAAGTTTCAGTCCTGATCGAATTGAATGGTTGAGCAGTTTAAAGGGATGATGTAGGTGAGAATAATTAATGAAAATCTTCTCTTGAAATAGATGGTGAAGTCTCTAGATTCCGGGTACACGGAGACAGGATTCCCGCCTCCGCCCATTGTCCCCCACCTCCCCCCCCCCTTTACTTGAGCCAAGTATTCCGGAGTAACTGCTGCACTCTCCGGCCAGAGCGAGAATTCAATCCCCGGGCAGCCCCACTTTCTCTGTGGCGCTAGATCAAGGAATACGAGAGAGGAAGACAATTTGCAAAATCTCCTCGCTTCGTTTTCTTCCAAGTCATGCAGTTTGATTTGAAACAGCACCGATTTCCTTTTAACTTTCACACTTACTGAAATATGCCCCTCTGTAAGTAAAAGACTTCTAATTTCCACAGGACGTACAGAGAAGTGTGAAACTCTGGATCTGGGATTAGTGTCACATCTGCTGAGGAGAACATTCTAGATATTTTGAAGAACCTGCTGTTATAGAAACCCTACAGTGCAGAAGGAAACCTTTCACCCCAACAGGTCCCCACTGAACCCTCCCCACCAGGACAGGGAAGGACGTATATGTGGTACAGCAAAGTGAGAATGGTGGGAGGGCTTGTGTGATAAAACCAACCTAAATAGGAACAGATGAAGCTCCTCAAGACTACTCCACCATTGAATATGATCCTGGCTGATCGATATTCCTCACGTCCACTTCACTGCCCTTTCCCCTTATTCTTGATTTCTCTACCGATCAATCTATCTCAACTATTGAAACTATCTCAACCTTAAATATTTCCATGGACTCTGCCCCCACAGCTCTCTGTGGTAAGGAATTCAAAAGACTCACAACCTCTGAGAGAAAATAAAATGCTCCACATCTCAGTCTTAAACTTATTCTGAGACTGTGCCCGTTGGTCGATAATCATCATCCCTGAGCCCATTCTGTCCAGTGTCCCAGAATGTTATACTCTTAGAAAGCAAAATCAAAGCCAATGGGATTGTAGTAATATACTGGTAAGTAATGTAAATTGCTTAGCAGAGAGGAAACGGGGAGTAGGAATAAATGAGGCTTCTTTTGGGATAGAAAATGCAAATAAATGGGGTGCCATAAGCAACGGGGCTTGTGCACCAGGGTTCACAAAACGGGTCAGTGAGGTTTACAAAACAGAAGTCATCTCAATTGATGCACGAGACAGAAAAAGAAACTGGCTCCATTAATTTATTGCTTTAATTTATTTACTGCTGAATCTTGGCTATAGATTGAGTACTAAAGGTTTACAAACCACTAGGATAAATTATCTGAAATTTGAGAAAAACCTCAGGTAATGAATGGCCTAGCAGAAGAGAAATGACACCTCATGTTGCTGTTGGTCAACATTACAAAAGAGCTGCAGATAGGATGGGCCGACATTAAAATAATTGCATTATTTTGTATTAAAGACCAAGACATTCCCAAATTTCACTATAGCTTGGCTGAACTGTAGTTATCTTTAGAGAGACTGTTGACCAAATTCATTCATCTAGAAACGCAGTTTTAATAATGGAAAGAGCAATTGAGCCATTTGTCAACTACGAAGTTGTGAAAAGGTGCAAGAGAAAAAAAGAAATCTATTTCTGGGCGGTGTAAAAGTAACCTAAATGTACTATTCCCAATCCTTTAGTATGGGCACTAATTTACAATAAACAGACGTTATTGGCAGCATAGATAAAAGGTACTGCAGATGCTGGAGAATCCGAGATAACAAGCATGGGGCTGGATGAACACAGCAGGTCAAGCAGCATCATAGGAGCAGGAAAACTTGACGTTTCGGGCCTAAACCCTTCATCAGAAATGGGGGAGGGGAAGAGGGTT
>JAHRHZ010000130.1:1379535-1400034 GCA_024137785.1 Ginglymostoma cirratum
GGGTTTTATGGTGAGGTTGGGATTGGAGCGGAGGGAGTGGAGGGCTGCACGTTCTGTGGGGGAGAGGTTGGAGTGTATGAGAGGGGTGGAGAGGTTGAGACGATTGATGTCTCGACGGCAGTTGGAGATGAAGAGGTCGAGGGAGGGTAGGAGGCCTTGGGGTGGTGTCCAGGAGGAGGGCTTGTGTTGGAGGCGGGAGAAGGGGTCAGTAGAGGGAGGGTTAGAATCCCGGTTGGAGAAGTAAGCGTGGAGGCGGAGGCGGCGGAAAAACTATTGGCAGCATGATGGCTGACCTTATTGTAAACTGAGATCCAGCATACTTATTCATGTACTTTGTGTTTGGAATAAAGCGTAGTTGAAATCGTAACTTATTCAATCAGCAATTCCAAAAAAAGTCACTTATCTCATAGATAACAATGCTATGGACAAAGCGTCTGTATGATAATATGGATTATATTTCATGAAATTGCATTGCTTGTAGAGAGCTTTAACGTGTATACATTGTTCGTGTTGAATGAGGACAGGATTATGCAAAGGCGATTAATTGACGGAATCACCAGAATAACTGCTTGAGGCAGATGCACAGATTCTGAGACAGATGCAGTTTACCCAGGATTCCCTCACAATGATTCCAGACAAAGTGGCAGTCTAAATTAAGGAATCCATTTGAGAAAGAAGGGATGCATTGCTAAGGCTGGATAGGCTCTTGTCAGCTTGTATTCGGAACGTTGCGTGCAGTTTTGCCCCCCACCCCACCCCCCACCTAAGAAAAGCTGGGCTGGCTTTGAAGGAGGTCCAGTGGAAGTTTACAACATGATTCTGGAGAGCAATGGCTTGTTATTTGAGGAACAGTTGAGAATTCTGTGATTATACTCGTTGAAGGTTAGAAGGTTCAGGCGGGATCTTGCTGAAACAGAATACTGAAAAACCTGGATAGAGTGGATGTGGAGAAAATGTTTTCACGAGTAGGACAGCCTAAGACCTGGGGCACAGCCTCCTACTGAACTGGTGAGCTTGTAAAACTGAAATGAGGAGGAATTTCTTCAGACAGTGGGTGGTGAATCTAATGAACTCAAGGCCACAGTGGCCAAGTTATTAAGTGCCTTTAAGACAGAGATTGATTTTTGATTAGTAAGGAGAATCAAGGCTTGTGGGAGAAGATGGGGGAATGAGATCGAGAAAGATATCAGCTATGATGAAATAACAGTGCAGACCTAATGGGCGAATGGCCTAATTATGCCCCTATATCTTATGGCCTAATTCGGCCTTTCAGGATTGAAATGGGAATTTATTTCCATAGTACAGTAGCTCTCTTTCCTCCAAAGGGTTGAGAATTCTGGTATAATGTGCTTTATTACATGTGTTTAACAAAGGGACGTGGAAGCAAGGCGGCTGAGTAATGAAATGAAGTGCATCTTTGAAGCCAGTAGGAATGACTGCCCTTAACACATTTCTATAGAACACCATTTGATATCGGAATAAATTATAAAATTCCTTGCAATAATATGAATTTAGTTATACATTGTAGGAAGCTAGGAAAGAGACTGCTGAGGTCCTTACTGAGATTTTTACATCATTGACAGCCAAGGTGAGGTGCCAGAAGACTGGAATGTGGTCACATCCACTTCCCTGCCCTTTCGCCATACTCTTGATTTGTTTAGGAAACCGGTAAGGTAAAGCCAGGGAACTATAGAACAGTGAGCCTGATGTCAGTAGTGGGTAATTTGTTGGTGGTGATACAGAGGGATAAGTTTTACATGCATTTTGAAAGCAAGGACTGATTATAGTCCTTGTGCATGGGAAATTGTGTCCTACCAACTGGATCAAGTATATTTTTAAGAGGTGGCAAAGAGGATTGATGAAAGTCGAGCAATGTCTATATAGGCTTCACTGAGGCGTTCAACAAGGTTACACATGGCAGACTGGATAACAAGGTTAGATCACATGGAATCCGGGGGAGACTCAGCCAATTGGATACAAAAATTGCTTGAAGATAGGAGACAGATAATGGTTGTAGAGGGCTGTTTCTCGGAAGCCTGTGCCCAGCAGTGGGCTGCAAGAATTGGTGCTGGGTCCACTGCTTTTTGTCATTTATATAACTGATTTGGATCTGAATGTATGAAATATATTTAGCAGCTTTGCAAACTATACCAAAATTGTGGGTGTAGAGGACAGTGAAGGCGGTTACCTCAGAGTACAACGGGATTTCGATCAGATGGGCCGATGGACCAAGGAGTGGCAGATAGAATTTAATTTAGATAAATATGAGGTGTTGCATTTTGGTAAGGCAAATTAGGGAATGACTCTGGGGAGAGGCCATTCATTAATGGGTGGGCCTAGGCGAGTATTGCCAACAAGAAATACCTGGGGTTGCAGGTTCATAGTTCCTTGAGAGTGGAACTGCAGGTAGATAGGATAGTGAAGAAGGTGTTTGACACGTTTGCTTTCTTGGTCAATGCATTGAGTTTAGGAGTAGGAATTTCATGTTTTGGCTGTGCAGGGAATTAGTGAGGGAACTTATAGAATACTGCATTCAGTTCTGGTCGCCCTTATGTAGAAAGGATGCTGTTAAACTTGACAGGATGCAGAAACGATTTACCAGGATGTTGCTGGGATTAGAGGATTTGAGCTGCAGCGACAGGCAGTATAGTCTGGGGCATTTTTCTCTGCAGCGTCGGAAGGTGAGAGATTACCTGATAGAAAATTATGAGGGCCCTGATAGGGTGAACAGCCAAGGTCTTGTTGCCAGGGTAGCAGAGTTCAAAACTACAGTGCATAGGTTTAAGATGACGGGAAAATATTTAAAAGAGACCTGGGGCACTTCTTATCAGAAGAGTGGCGTGAATATGAAATGAGCTGCCAGAGATGGTGCTGGAGACATGGATATGAAAGAGTTACAGGGATATGGGGCATATACCGGCAAATGGGATGAGATTAGTTGAGGATATTTGGTGACTCGGGCAAGTTGGACTGAATGCTTCATTCCAGTGCTGTATAACTCCATAACTTTATGATTTGAGGATTGAGAATCGACTGTGTTACCACCAAGTTTATTAATGATACCAAAAAATGGGAGGATATAAAGATGGTTAAGATAATTTAGAAAAGTTCTGTGACTCGGTAAATACCTGACAGATGCAGTGTGAAGTATGAGGCGATCCATTTTATGGTCAATTTATCAATCCACGTACCTTTTCAAGTTAAATGTCTCTGAATTCTATCCTCTTACTTTAGGCACGTTCAGTCGATCTCCATTGGAATCAGACTTATCACTGAAGTTTTGCCTTTCCGTAGATCAGTCACTCTGAGAGGCTATCTGGCTAAGTTAAATCTGTCAGTTTTCATATTTTCTTTTCAAGGTGTTTGAAAATTAAATCTCCCCGTCTTTCTCTTTTTGTCTTTCAATTGCCAACTTCCTTAGTTCTAATTCTCATTTCTTCTTTCTTACATTTTCCATTGCTCTTCTAATTTACTTCTTGCCAAATTTTAGGCAATTCTGGCATTGGCACATCGAGTTCTGGATTCTCTCTGTTTAACTCTATATGTTGATAGCATCGAAGCATCTCAGCTTCATGAGCCCCTGCTTTTATCTTTACCCTCAGGTTACCTGCTATCTGTCTCAATTGATCCCAAGTCAAAAACGTCAGATCATTCATTTAGTGTTTTTTCTACTCCCAGGAGGCACCTCAGCACTCAGAACCATTTTGAAAGTCTAATTCATGCAATAAACTTCACCACTTTACCCCTGTTTTATGTCCAGCACTCCTTGCATGCATTTATTAAAAACAGAGACAGATCCATCTTAAATTCTATGAATTCTAACTCCGGCAAGAGCCTACAATTTGTTACACTCCCAGCAGAATTCAAGCACAGGGTGTGTGAAAAGAACACGACTTTGTTATGAAAAAAAGTTTAACGGGAAAGGAGAGAATCAGCAGAGGCAACTGGTCAGATCGTCTCAACATTACAGTTAAAGAAGTTCCATGAGCTCCTAGAGCATGTTCGCAGAAATGATGACAGAGAAGGCAGCGTTAACTAACTTGTACTCGAACTTATATATAGATTTAACATTGGATTTAACAGACAGTCGATCTATTTGACTTATATTTAAAATATTAATATCTTAAACGGGGATTGAATTTATTAACATCAGGAGGAAAAGGCCCGAATGAACACGGTTCAATCTTGGATATGATGAACAACAAAACCTAACACCAGAGTTACTTGTAAAGTCACTGGTGACTCAACAGGTGAGAAGCCAAAGCTCTCCCCACACAGTGTGAATTCACTGGCGTACAGTGGAGCCAGAAGGTTGCTTGAAGGCAAACCTTCAGTGGGGGCAACCAGTTGGTCTGTTGTGGACGAAATATGAGTTCACACGACCAGTGATAGCATGCCCTGCAGCCTGGATGTTTTTAAGACCTCTTCTACGTGTTCATTAACTGATGTATCTGCAGTGCAGATGACTCAGAGAATCGCTACCTGGACTTAGTGCAGCTGAATGGCCTCTCCCCAGAGTGAACTCGCTGGTAAGACGTGAGTTTGGTTGTCTGAATAAATCCTTTCCCACACGTGGAGCAGGTAAATGTCTCATTCCAGTGTAAATGCATTGATGGATTTCCAGCCGGGGTGGGTCATTGATTCCCTTCCCACAGTCCATATATTTTGGCTTTTTCTCCATGGTGGGTCTATATTTCTATCTCTCTGGTGGAACGATGTGTTAGAACTTGTGCATGCACAGACCGCATGTACAGTCTCTTTTTGATCGAATGGTGAATTTTTTTAACTTAAACTGGTTTTTTTTTAAGCTTTTTTCACAGTCTGTATATTGGTACACATTATGATGTGTCTGACTTGTCGCTTTTCCAGTTGCGTTAATGTTTGTATTCTTTTCACAACAGACAAAACAAACGTTTCTCCTTCCATAATCAAAGACAGGCGATTTTCAGATTCTAATTAATTGAGTGACTCTGTCGAACTTTGACAGAACATTTTGCTAAGTTTACATATCTCTGCGATTCCTTCCCCTGGAAAACGAGATGACAGAAGTCAGTCAACAGATAGAACCTCAAAACAGACAATCTCAGTTTCTATGAAAACAAAACAGAAAGATAAAGGAGATCAAATCCAGCTAGGTGAAACTCTGTTGGATGAGATTCTAAAGGAAAAACCTCGGCAGGTAGAGGATCAGGTACAAATGTTTAGTTCTGAAAGATAAATGGAGTTACAACAAAAATATAAGATGATAAAGGAGTTATATCATAAAGCCTACTGGGAGAAGGAATCTGAGTGTATTCCTGAATGCTATTACCTTAAGGTAAAATCTTAATGAGGGCAAGGAGACCTTGGCTGGTTAGTGCAGATGAGAGATGGGTGGAAGTTCACCATCTTGCGTTGCCAGTAGAATACAGACAGTCAGGAGGTATTGAATGTAGCACATGAATTACTTGTAGGAGGTCATTCAGAAGTGAGGAAGACTCAGGCTAAGATACAGAACCATTTTAATTGGCCTGGATTACATAAAAATGTGGTTGAAATTTGCTGCACCTGTCATACGTGTCAGATGGTAGGAAAGCCGCAGGCAGTGATCAAACCTTTTATGCCATTTCCTGCAGTTGAAGAACGGTTTACACGGGTTATGGCTGATTGTGTGGCTCCCCTCCCTAAAACCAAAAGTGGGAACCAATATTTACTAATCATAATGGATGTATCTACCAGATTTCTGGAGGCAATTCCATTATGGAATGTGAAGGCAAAAAATGTTGTGGAGAAGTTGTTTGCTTTCTTTACCCATTATGCACTACGCAGGGAGATTCAGTCAGATCAAGGGTCCAATTTAATGCTAAATTATTTAAGGAAGTCATAGATAGTTTAGGCACCAACCACTTTAAATAGAATGCTTACCATCCTGAATCTCAGGGAGCATTGGAAAGATGACAGCAGATCCTAAAGACAACGTTGAGGGCTTATTGACAGACTTGCCCAAATGATTGGGATAAAGGTGTCCCATTTATATTATTTGCTATTAGAGATGATCCAAATGAATCAACTCAGTTTATACCTTTTGAATTGATGTTCAGACACAAAGTAAGAGGGCCATTAAATTGATTTTAGGAAAAGTTAATAGCTTTAAAGTCAGAGATCTCACTGTTGGATTATGCATCTGAGGTGAGAGAAAGATTAAGCAGAGTAGGTGAATTAGCTAGACAACATTTGAAGGTGGTGCAGCACCACATGAAGCAAGAAGCTGATAAGAAATCTAAAAGTCGTATATTTTACCATGGGGATAAAGTATTGGTGCTGTTACCAGTTGTAGGAGATCCGTTCAAAATAAGGTTAAGTTGTCCATATCAGATTGAAAAAAGTTAAGTCAGATGAATTATATGGTAAAAATGCTAGATAGAAAAACAAATTGCCGGGTATGTTATGGGAACATAGTGAAACATTACTATGACAGGGAAAGGGAACCAGATAAACAGGTATTAGTTTTTGCCACTCAGAATGAGGAATCAGATCCAGAGGATTGGGATTTTGATGTGCTTCAGAATAAATGAAATAATGAGCAAGTCCTTAAGGAATGGCATAGGGTAGTGAGCTATCTGCCCCAGGAACAGAGAAAAGGAATGAAAAATTGTAATAGTGCTATGAGGACCTATGTAGAAATAGGATGGGTGGGCTAATTCCATAGCACATCGGGTCATATGAAAACGCTGTCCTGATAAAACAGCATTCCCTACAGCTTAATCCTCTCAAAGCAGGGAAGGTTGAGAAGTTAGTGGAAGCAATGCTCCAAGAAGACAGGAGAAGCAAAGTGAGTGGAGTTCCCCGATGACCTGATGGTACTCAACGATTCTGCAGATTATCAGAAGGACAACGTTGTGACAAAATCAGACTCATACTCAATTCCAAGGCTGGAGGATTGTGTGGAAAATGTAGGAAACCCCACTTACATCATAAAGTTGGACTTATTTCGTGGTTACTGGCAAGTACCTTTGACAGAGAGAGCAAAAGAAGTTTCTGCTTTTGTAACCCCAAATGCGCTATATCAATTTAAAGCAATGTCCTTTGAAATGAAAAATGCACCAGTCACTTTTCAAAGCCTTATGAACAGAGTTGTGGCAGGATTGACTAATTATGCCGTCTATATAGATGACTTAGTGATCATTAACCATTCATGGAATGATCACATGGAGCATTTGGCAGAGCTCTTTGAGAGACTATGGAAGGAAAAGTTGGTCATAAACTTGGCAGAAACAGAATTTGCGAAGGCAGAAGTGGCTTTCTTGGGGCACAACATGAGATACAGGTGGATGACAGTGAGGAACATGAAGACAAAGGCCATCAAGGAATTTCCAAGACCATCATCGAAGAAGAAAGTGCTACGATTTTTAGGATTGAGTTTATTCTACAGGAAGTTTGTACCAAAATTTAGCAATGTAGTAAAGCCATTGATGAATTTGTTTAAAAAAACACATGAAATTTCAGTCAACTGAACAATGTCAGGAGGCATTTGAGAATTTAAAAGCAGTGTAAACCACACCAGTTTTAGCCATGCCAATTCTTTGAAGTCTTTCAAAGTTGGCATTGATGCAAGTGTTGGAGCAGTGTTGTTGCAGGGGGCTGATTATGTAATTGAAAGGCCAATCGGTTATTTTCCAAAAGTAAAACTCAATATCTACCAGAAAAGATGTTCAAACATTGAAAAAGAGTTACTGAGTTTAGTAATGACCTTACAACATTTAATGTTGACGTTGCAAACAATGCATCAGAGACGATTGTGTATACCAAACACAATCCTTGACATTTCTGCAAAGATTTAAGCGCTAAAATACAAGATTATTTCATTGGAATCTTATGTTACAAGCATTTAATTTACAGATTGCACATGTAGTGGATTGTGGAAATATTATCACGGATGCTTTAACACAAGTTTAAAAGAAAAATGTCTATGTAAGTTAGACTTGGTAGTGTCCAATGTCATATATAAATGGAATTAGTTTAAAATGTGCAACTCTAGATTAATGAGCTTTGGATCTAATCATATAATGGAGTTAAGGTTTTAAAATTTTTAAAAAAGCTATCTTTTCATAATGATGGTTCTTTTTAGTGAGGCAGGTGTTGCAAGGTTGAGTAGAGTACTTATGGAATCGGAAGCAGAATGTCAGAATTCGGTGTTTGTAAAGTGTTGGTGTTTGTAAAATGCTGAGGGAAAAGTATTGTGTAGTCCTTTTAAAAGATTGTGTTTATTTCTGTGCTTAGAAGTTTAAAATGGATATCTGTGAGCAGCTTGAAAGTTTGCAAGTACAGAAAGTACCCAAATTGAAATTTTTGCATCGAAAAGCCATACTACTAGCAAGCCAAACAACATTTTTACCGATGCAACAGGTTTTTAAATTTAGCCAATCAATTTGAACCAGGTCCTTAGATACCAAACACCTATTGAATTTATATCTGATGGTTTTGACAAACTAGGACCAATCTGACTGTATGAAATATTGGCATGCCATTCTGGGTGTAAAAGAAGGAGTCCGTTGGAAAAATCATCAGAGCTAACTGTTGGCTGCCAGAGCTAATGGCTCTCTGCTCTCAGGAGAGAATTGCTTGCTCTCACAAGTCTCCACTGTGTTGTAGAAAAAACACCATCTATTACCAACAGTACCATGGCACACCTACTTAATATTCCTGAAACAAAAATTGACAGAGAATGCACAGAACATTAGGGAAGACAAGTAACTTGACTGTAATTTTGAGAGACTTAAATTCTATTCTTAATTGTTAAGAATTCTTAAGTGTGACTTCTACTTATTGGAACAGCATACCATAAGAACCTTGTTTTATTTGGGAATAGTTAGCAGCTAGAAGGGAACTTTTAGTTTTTTTTTAATAGTTTAGTTAATTTGTTCACTGTTAGAGTTAGATTAATAATTTGCTACTTGTTGAATATAAAGTGAGTGCAAGTCATTCATTTGATTTAACCACTAGAAGTCACTGAAAGACAGATTACACCCCCTTTCACACTCCTTTTACAGATTATAGAACGAGACTGTACTCTTTGGTGTTTTGGTTTTAATTCTCAGGGGTGAGGGGTCGACCTCCGCTTCATAACAATAGGCTGGGACATTTTTTCACTGGAGTATTTGGGTTGATGGGTGATCTAATAGAGATTTTTTAAAGTCCTCAGTGACATAGATAAGTTGAATAGCAAGTGTCTTTTCCATAGGGTGTGAAGGTTTAAAACTGTGGGGTCATTTTTTTTAAGGAGAGAGAAGAAAGACTTAAAAAGGACATCAAGGGCAACATTCTTACATATAGAATGGTTCATGTGTGCAATGAATTTCGAGAGGAAGTGGTGGATGCAGGTTCAGTTACAACGTTTAAAAATCATCTGGACAAGTACACGAATAGGAAAGGTTTGGAGGAATATAGGCTAGACGCAGACAAGTGGGGCTAGTTTAGTTTGGGAACAGAGTTGATGTGCACTAGTTGGCCAGCAGGGTCTATTTCCATCCTGAATGAATCTATGACTCTATAACACAATGATTTCTCTTCAAAGTGGAATTATTATTTATTCTCCTTCTTCCCATATCTCCAGATGTGAACCATTATCCTCATGTGCCCCACGATGCCACCGATAGAGTTTTACTACTTGCAAATCATTTTGAATGAATATTTGGCAAAAAGCAATGAATAAAAGAAACTGTAAATTCACGACAGAAGTTGGGAAGAAACAAACATTTTTCTTGATTTGAATTTGCCGCGCGCAGACCATCCTGCCCCAGCCATTGTAACACTACGCATGCGCCCCGCTGTAATTGCCCCCATCAAACATGGCGGCCCTCAATCCGGGTTTTTGTCCCGCTTTCGGCCAGCTGGCATTCCTTTTCTGCTTCAAACCAGGGCCCTAAGCTTCTCATTCCGAAGGGGATGATTTCCCATTGTTTATAACACTTTTCAATCCTTTTTCACTCCACTCCTCTGATGCACTCGGCTTATTTTCACCTTTTACCGGCTTCTTTCTCTTGAAACTTTCCACAGCCAGTCCCTCAATTGCAACCACACTGCGCCTGCGCATGGAGAAACGAATCTCACAAGACCCCTTCCCTTCATTCACTCCGACTTGCTTGGAGAACGAGCTTCTCCCGCTACGTCATTCAGCCCCGCCCCCCGTTCCTATTGGTTAGGTGCCCCTATCAATCGTGCGGGCCACATTGTGATCCTGAGCACGCGCAGTCTGTGGTGAAAAGGTGAAAGCTGGAACGCAAATCGAGCGGGGAACGTGATTCCCCGCCCCAAACCCCACTCTGTGGTTTCTGCTTCCTTCACTGTCTCTCAGGGTCACCCGTTTAACACAGAGATAAAGAATTTCATCTCTCAGGAAGCAGTGAATCTGTGGAGTGCATTACTGCAGCGGGCTGTCAAGGCTGACTGAACACAGCTGGTCAAGCAGCATCATCGGAGCAGGAAAACTTGACGTTTCGGGCCTAGACCCATTCTCCAGCATCTGCAGTACCCTTTATCTCTGTCAAGGCTGACTGGTTGGTTCATCGAGGCTGGCCGGTTCAGTATGAACATCGGAAATAGGAACAGGGTGAGACCATTCAGTCCCTCAAGCCTGCTATATCATTCAATAGGGTCATGCTTGATCGTACTTTCCAGACGTCTACTTTCCTGCCCTTTACCCGTAACCCTTTATTCCCCGACTGATCAGGAAGCTATCTCAACCTTAAATATACACATAAGGGCGGCATGGTGGCTCAGTGGTTAGCACTGCAGCCTCACAGCGTTGGGGACCCGCGTTCAATTCCAGCCTCTGGGTGGAGTTTGCACGTTCTCCCCGTGTCTGCGTGGGTTTCCTCTGGGTGCTGTGGTTTCCTCCCACAGTCCAAAGATGTACAGGCTAGGTGGATTGGCCATGCTAAATTGCCCATAGTGTTCAGGGGTGTGTGGGTTATAGGGGAATGGGTCTGGGTGGGATGCTCCAAAAATCAGTGTGGACTTGTTGGGCCGAAGGGCCTGTTTCCACGCTGTAGGGATTCTATAAGCACTGTGCCCCCACAGTTCTCCGTGGATTTCTAACGACTTTAAATTTGTGTCCCTTAATACTGATATTCAGTCCTCTAACTGCAGACTCTCCCATGAAGGGAAACATCCTTTCACCATTTAGCCTGTTAAGAGTCTTATGTGTTTCAATGAGATTGCCATTCAAGGCTGAGAAACACACATTTTTAACCAGTTGAGTAAAGGCCAAATTTTGGGCAGCCTCTAAATCTAAAAGAAACTTAGAACACAGTCACAACTCAGCAGGCCTGGCAGTCTCTATGAGGAGGAAAGCAGCCAACACATTGAAATTTGTATAACTTCTTCAGAACTGATCAATAAATAAATCAAATTTTATGGGAAACAGAAATGAAAATGGAGCTGAGGTTTATCAGATCAACTCTCTCCTCATTGGATAGGAGTCGAATTGATGAGCCGAATGGCCTCTTTGTGCTCCCACATATCACTCTGTGTCCCTCTTTCTCTGGCACTCGCTCATTCTGCACATGCTCCAGCAATAGTTCAGTACTGTGCCTGCCTGCGCAATGGTTCTATCACCCACACTGCACTTACTCTGGCAACAGCAGTGTGGGCATTGGGACTGTGGTCATAGTCAAGTGGTTAAGGTCATGGAATTGACATGATCCTCACGGAAATTCTTACCTTTCAGACTTTGTCATAACTTTAAATACATGACTATGGATTTATCAGTGACAGAGAATACAAATCTTGCATTTCACTTCTGTGCATCTGTCACATTACAAAATTTGGAATCAGAATCTGTGGAATCTTTTGCCATGGTAGCTTCATCCAAGTGCTCCGAGATGCTGTGTTAAATTTCTACTTTCCGTGATGATTAGTGTTTAAGTCCCATAGCTGCCATATTTCCTGTTAGTTCACCTTCAGACATGTCAGAAAATATCTTTGGAGGAGTAAGTGACAGTTTAGATTTAAAGCAGGAGCTGTGTAATGTTTTACTGTGACAGGAAAAGTGAGGAAAGGCAATGTAAATATAAATGGTTATGTGTTATAGAGGAAATATTGTGGAACTAGTTAAGTTTGTCTTTGAGAAGAGCAAGGACACACAAGACTGTGAGAGAGACAGAGTGGCATGGGCACTGAAAAGAATAGATCTTCTTGGACCACTCCATATGATTGTTAACTTTGATTGGCAGGCAGGGGAATTGATATCTCAGCACAATAGAAGGTGCTCTGGAGTAATGATGTGTTTCTGAACAGTACTCACTGCTGGAATCTAATGACAGCATTTGACAAAATACAGAATCACTTGGGTGAAAACGTTACCTCTCCCACATTTAGTCCTGGAAGTGTTAAGTTTCAGTCCATTGACCAGCTCTCCTATCTATTCTCCAACTGAGTTACTAAGAGGGGAAAGGCTGAACTCTTAGGCCAGTTAAGTCAATGCCCTTCTTAATTGGATCAGTTCCCAGCCTAAGCCCACACTGGGAGTTCCAGTCCTCCAGGAAATTGGTTTCTGTTCATGCTGAACAATCTGCTGTAAGGATTGATTTTATGTTTAAATTGTTGGTTGATTACAAAAGAAGCTTACATTTACAGGGGTGCCATCCAACAATTCAGGCCATTTCAAAGCATTTCACTGTCAGTGAGGCACTTTCTGAGTTACAGACTTTCGAGGAGATTTGGAAGTCAATTCTTGCACAGTGATATCCTGCAGACAATAACAAGATGACCAGAGTCAGAGAAAATGAGTGAGATTCTTAATGAGTACTTTGCATTGGTATTCACCAAGGAGAGGGACATGACGGATGTTGAGGTTAGGGATAGATGTTTGATTACTCTAGGTTAAATCAGCATAAAGAGGGGTGATGTGTTGGGTATTCTAAAAGGCATTAGAGTGGACAAGTCCCCAGATCCGGATGGGATCTATCCCAGGTTATTGAGGGAAGTGAGAGAGGAAATAGCTGGGGCCTTAACAGATATCTTTGCAGCATCCCTGAGCACAGGTGAGGTCCCGGAGGACTGGAGAATTGCTAATGTTGTCCCCTTGTTTAAGAAGGGTAGCAAGGATAATCCAGGTGATTATAGATCGGTGATCCTGACGTCAGTGGCAGGGACGCTGCTGGAGAAGATACTGAGGGATAGGATCCATTTACATCTGGAAGAAAATGGGCTTATTCGTGATAGGCAGCATGGTTTTGTGCAGGGAAGGTCATGTCTTACCAACTTGATAGAATTCTTTGATGAAGTGACAAAGTTGATAGATGAGGAAAGGGCTGTGGATGTCATATACATGGACTTCAGTAAGGTGTTTGATATGGTTCCCCATGGTAGGCTGATGGAGAAAGTGAAGTTGCATGGGGTCCAGGTTGTACTAGCTAGATGGATAGCGAACTGGCTGGGCAAGAGGAGACAGAGAGTTGTAGTGGAAGGGAGTTTCTCAAAATGGAGAACTGTGACCGGTGGTGTTCCACAGGGATCCGTGTTGGGACCACTGTTGTTTGTGATATACATAAATGATCTGGAGGAAGGTATAGATGGTCTGATTAGCAAGTTTGCAAATGACACTAAGATTGGTGGAGTAGCAGACAGTGAAGGGGACTGTCGGAGAATGCAGCAGAATATAGATAGATTGGAGAGTTGGGCGGAGAAATGGCAGATGGAGTTCAATCCAGGCAAATGCGAGGTGATGCATTTTGGAAGATCCAATTCAAGAGCGAACTATACGGTAAATGGAAAAGCCCTGGAGAAAATTGATGCACAGAGAGATCTGGGTGTTCAGGTCCACTGTACCCTGAAGATGGCAACGCAGGTTGATAGAGTAGTCAAGAAGGCATATGGCATGCTTTCATTCATCGGATGGCGTATTGAGTACAAGAGTTGGCAGGTCATGTTACAGTTATATAGGACTTTGGTTCAACCACATTTGGAATACTGCGTACAGTTCTGGTGGCCACATTACCAAAAGGATGTGGATGTTTTGGAGAGGGTGCAGAGGAGGTTCACCAGGATGTTGCCTGGTATGGAGGGTGCAAGAGACGTTGACTAGATTAGGATTATTTACATTAGAAAGACAGAGGTTGAGGGGGGACCTGATTGAGGTCTACAAAATCATGAGAGGTATAGACATGGTGGATAGCAAGAAGCTTTTTCCCAGAGTAGGGGACTCAATTACTAGGGGTCACGATTTCAAGGTGAGAGGAGAAAAGTTTAAGGGAGATACGCGTGGAAAGTTCTTTACGCAGAGGGTGGTGGGTGCCTGGAACGCATTCCCAGTGGAGGTGGTAGAGGCGGGAAAGATAGCATCATTTAAGATGTATCTAGACAGATACATGAATGGGCAGGGAGCAGAGGAATACAGATCCTTGGAATATAGGTGCCACGTTTAGATAGAGGATCTGGATCGGCGCAGGTTTGGAGGACCAAAGGACCTGTTCCTGTGCTGTAATTTTTCTTTGTTCTTTGACCTCTACCACTGATGTTGGTTGAGGAGTAAATATCAGGAAGCAGGACACTGGGATTAAATCCTCTCCTTCCTGCTGTCCTTCCAATTGTGACCATTTGAAAACAACAGTTATTCTCTATACTAACAGATTATCTCCAAAAAGTGATATTTTGTGCAGCTAAAATCCTTTGAAAAATGTTAACAATGAACTCTGGGATGACAGGCACTCCAATATAAGTTTCCTTTGTCAGACCAACATCCTGATCAATCCTATATATTGGTAAATTATGTTATTTGCATGCCTGACATAGGATTTCCAAAAGCAAACTCCTTCAAATCTGGGTGAACATCATCATGGCAAGTGATATCCATGAGGGCAGAAGAGATTGTTCAAGGATGTAGAATCACTACAGTGTGTAAGTAGGCCATTTCAGCCCTTACTGACCCGCCAAAGAGCATCCCAGCTAACTCACCCATCCCTGTAACCCAGGGATAGCTGGAAGAAACCCATGCAGTGACACAAAGAATGTGCAAAATCACTCAGACAGTCACCTGAGGCTGGAATTGAACCCACATCTCTGCTGCTGTGAGGCAGACGTGTTAACCACTGAAGCAGTGGACTTAAATGTTTGCTGCACAAACAATACAGCATCCCCACCAAATCAGGAGAATAAGCATCTGTGAAAAAGTCAACAATTTTGTGTATCTCTGACAATCTCAAATAGAGAGTAGTCATTTTCATAGGTCGGAGTATATGAAAACCCAAGCATCCCACCCACTCACCTCAGCAATTGCTCCCCCAATATTAGAGATTGTGGATCCGAAATCGAATAATTTAATCACTTCAAGATGTACAAGTCTGCATTGGAAAAAAAAGTCATTCTCCACCTTTACTGACTGTTCAAGAGCGGGAAAGGGTTTTATCAAAGGCATCATTGTAAGTACAGAATAGATATTCAGACCAGATTATTATGGATGCTATAGATATAACTCTCAGTCCAACAATATAAATCATTACCTCCGACATACTTCCACCTTAGATAACAAGGTGTAGAGCTGGATGAATACAGCAGGCCAAGCAGCATCAGAGGAGCAGGAAGGCTGACGTTTCAGGCCTCGACCCTTCTTCAGAAATGGGGGAGGAGAATTGGATTCTGAAATAAATAGGGAGAGAGGGGGAGGTGGATAGAAGATGGATAGAGGAGAAGATAGGTGGAGAGGAGACAGACAGGTCGAAGAGGCGGGGATGGAGCCAGTAAAGGTGAGTGTAAGTGGGGAGTTAGAGAGGGGATAGGTCAGTCCAGGGAGAACGGACAGGTCAAGGGGGTGGGATGAGGCTAGTAGGTAGGAGATGGGGGTGGGGCTTGAGGTGGGAGGAGGGGATAGGTGGGGGGAAGGACAGGTTAGGGAGGTGGGGACAAGTTGGGCTGGTTTGAGGATGCAGGAGGTGGAGGGGAGATTTTGAAGTTTGTGAAGTCCACATTGATACCATTGGGCTGCAGGGTTCCCAAGCGGAATATGAGGTGCTGTTCCCGCAACCTTCGGGTGGCATCATTGTGGCACTGCAGGAGGCCCAGGATGGATATGTCGTCTGAGGAATGGGAAGGGGAATTGAAATGGTTTGCGACTGGGAGGAGCGATTGTTCAGTGCAAATCGAACGTAGGTGTTCCACAAAGTGGTCCCCAAGCCTCTGTTTGGTTTCCCTGATGTAGGGGAGGCCACAACAGGAACAGCGGATACAGCGTAACACATTGGCAGATGTGCAGGTGAACATCTGCTTGATGTGGAAAGTCTAGTTGTGGCCTGGGATGGGGATGAGGGGGGAGGTGTAGGGGCAGGTGTAACACTTCCTGCGGTTGCAGGGAAAAGTGCTGGGTGCAGTGGGGCTGGAGGGGAGTGTGGAGCAGACAAGGGAGTCACGGACAGAGTGGTCCCTCCAGAAAGCAGATAAGGGTGGGGAGGGCAAAATGTCTTTGGTGGTGAGGTTGGATTGCAGATGGTGGAAGTGTCAGAGGATGATGTATTAGATCTGGAGGTTGGTGGGGTGGTACGTGAGGACGAGGGGCATTCTGTTCTGGTTGTTATTGCGGGGATGGGGTGTGAGGGATGAGTTGCGGGAAATGCGGGAGACATGGTCGAGGGAGTTCTCGACCACTGTGGGGGGGAAGTTGTGGTGCTTGAAAAACAGGATATCTGAGATGTACGGGAGTGGAATGCCTCATCCTGGGAGGAGATGCGGCAGAGGCGAAGGAATTGGGAACAGGGGATGGCATTTTTGCAGGAAGATGGGTGGGAGGAGGTGTATTCTCGGTAGCTGTGGGAGTCAGTGGGCTTGAAATGGATATCGGTTTCGAGGTGGTTGCCAGAGATGGAAACAGAGAGGTCCAGGAAGGAGAGAGAGGTATCAGAGATGGTCCAGGTGAACTTAAGATTGGGATGGAAGGTGTTGGTGAAGTGGATGAACTGTTCGAGCTCCTCGTGGGAGCACAAGGCAGCGCCGATACAGTCATCAATGTAATGGAGGAAGAGGTGGGGTTTAGGGCCAGTGTAGATATGGAAGAGGGATTGTTCCACATAACCTACAAAGAGGCAGGCACAGCTTGGGCCCAAAGTGGGTAGCTGTGGGCTCCTCCCACGAGGAGCTCGAACAGCTCATCCACTTCACCAACACCTTCCACCCCAATCTTAAGTTCACCTGGACCATCTCTGATACCTCTTTCTCCTTCCTGGAACTCTCTGTTTCCATCTCTGGCAACCACCTGGAAACCAATATCCATTTCAAGCCCACCGACTCCCACAGCTACCTAAAATACACCTCCTCCCATCCATCTTCCTGCAAAAATGCCATCCCCTATTCCCAATTCCTTCGCCTCTGCCACATCTGCTCCCAGGATGAGGCATTCCACTCCCGAACATCTCAGATGTCCTCGTTTTTCAAGGACCACAACATCCCCCCCACAGTGGTCGAGAACGCCCTCGACCGTGTCTCCCACAACTCATCTCTCACACCCCCTCCCCACAATAACAACCAAAACAGAAGCCCCCTCATCCTCACGTACCACCCCACCAACCTCTGGATCCGATGCATCATCCTCCGACACTTCTGCCATCTGCAATCTGACCCCACCACCAAAGATATTTTTCCCTCCCCACCCTTATCTGCTTTCTGGAGGGACCACTCTGTCCGTGACTCCCTTGTCCGCTCCACACTCCCCTCCAGCCCCACCACACCCAGCACTTTTCCCTGCAACCACAGGAAGTGCTACACCTGCCCCTATGCCGCCCACCTTACCCCATCCCAGGCACCAAGAAGACTTTCCACATCAAGCAGATGTTCACCTGCACATCTGCTAACGTGTTATACTGTATTCACTGTTCCTGTTGTGGCCTCTACATCAGGGAAACCAAGCAGAGGCTTTGGACTGCTTTGCGGAACACTTACGCTCGGTTCGCTATAAACCACTGCACCTCCCAGTCATGAGCCATTTCAACTGCCTCTCCCATTCCTCAGATGACATATCCATCCTGGGCCTCCTGCAGTGCCACAACGATGCCACCCGAAGGTTGCGCGAACAGCACCTCATATTCTGCTTGGGAACCCTGCAGCCCAATGGTATCACTGTGGACTTCACAAGCTTCAAAATCTCCCCTGCCCTGACCGCATCCAAAACCAGCCCAGCTTGTCCCCACCTCCCTAGCCTGTCCTTCCTCGCACTTACCCCCTCTTCCCACCTCAAGCCCCACCCCCATCTCCTACCTACTCGCCTCATCCCGCCTCCTTGACCTGTCCATTCTCCCTGGACTGACCTGTCTCCTCCCTAGCTCCCCACCTACACTCACCTTTACTGGCTCCATCCTCGCCTCTTTGACCTGTCTGTCTCCTCTCCACATATCTTCTCCTCTATCCATCTTCTATCCACCTCCCCCTCTCTCGCTATTTATTTCAGAACCCCTTTCCCCTCCCCCATTTCTGAAGAAGGGTCTAGGCCCCAAACGTCAGCCTTCCTGCTCCTTTGATGCTGCTTGGCCCGCTGTGTTCGTCCAGCTCTACACCTTGTTATCTCAGATTCTCCAGCATCTGCAGTTCCTACTATCTCTGAAACATACTTCCTCCTTATCTAAGTTATGAATGCTAATTCATCCAATTTTCCTCCTGCTTTTCCCCGAAATCTCCTTTGGTGAAGATGCAGATTTTCCAGTTCAGCTTCTCACTTACGTAATAAGTATGTAAGTACTGCGAGCAGGAGACTTACACACACACACACACACACAGAGGCACAGTCTCTCTCTCTCTCACTCACACAGGCACACACACGCACAAACACACATATTTTGAACCAGAATACTTGAGCTGAGATCCTCACTGACTATCATCCCTGACAAGATCTGTGTGAAGTGCCCCCATGTTCTCCGCAGTCATGTGGTTGAGCGAATTGGGAGGGTAGAGGGGTAATAGAATATAGAATAGAATGGAATATCATATCCTTACTATCATGTGTACCCCAGTACAGGAGTACAGCGAAATGTTTTTACAATGGCTGCCTCTAATAGCGCCATCTATGGTATCTGTGGGTGAGTTTGAGGGGCAGGCACGTGATCGGTATTTTAAATTCTCAAACTCTACCGATATATTCAAGAAGGATAGAGGAAATAAAGATTTGGAAGTCAAGCTAGAAATGGCTGTATGTATTGCAGAGCAGGAAGAGACACAGACAAGGACAGAAGAGAGCAAGAGCTCGATTCTGAGAGCTACACTCACGGCAGGAAAACCCCGAAAGTTCCGAAAGCCAGGCTGTCAGGTGCTAGAGTAGGAATGCTTTCAAACTGCCCTGACAGAACTAACAAGGCTTAAAATATATTTTTTAAAAAACAAGGAATGATAAAGCTTTTCCATCCTAGAATTATCATCTCAATGGCCAGGAAAATCCAACAGGGCTCCTGTCCTGCAATTAACATCTCAATCACACTGAGGCATCCCCAGGGAACAGACTGAGAGACTTTGTACTGTTTCAGTGGTGAAGTCAGCAAACCCCTCACTGACGATAAATCTGGACAAGAAATTTATAAGTGTGAGGCTGGAAAAGGACAACAGGTCAGACAGCATCCGAGGAACAGGAAAGCCAACGATTCGGGCCAGAACCCTTCGTCAAGACTGGGGAGGGAGCCCAGAAAGAAATGGTGGAGCGGGGCAAGGGTAGGGGAGATGGTTATAGGCGGATGCAGGTAGGGGTTTATTGTGATTGGTCCGTGGGAAAGGTGGAGCGGACAGATGAGTAGGAAGATGGATAGGTTAGGCCAGGTCGTGGGTGGGGGGATGGGGCGGAAACTGGGATAAGGCTGAGGGTGGAGGGATTTTGAAGCTGGTGAAGTCAATGTTCAGGCCAAAAGAACTGCAGATGCCGTAGTTCAGAAACAAAAATACAAGTGCTGGAAAAACTCAGCGGGTCTGGCAGCATCAGTGAAGAAAAAAAATCGGAATTAATGTTTTGGGTCTGTTGACCCTTCCTCAGTTCTGCCGAGCTTTTCCAGCAACTTGTGTTTTCATTCAATGTTCAGGCCATTGGGCTGTAAACTTCCAAGGTGAAATTTCAGGTGTTGTTTTTCCAGTTTACGTTTGCACTCAGTCTGAGTGGAGGAGGTCAAGGATGGACATGTCATCAAGGGAGTCGTAGAGGGTGTAGGTGGCTGCTGTGATGGAATTAAAATAGGTGGCAACCAGAAGGTCAGGTTGGTTGTTGCATGCAGAGTGCAGATGCTTCACAATCCAGTGCCTGAATCTGTGTTCCGATCGGGAAAAACGGATGCAATAGATAAATTTGGATGAAGGGTAGGTGAATCTCTGCACGCAACAACCAACCTGACCTTCCAGTTACCATTTTAATTTCCCCTCCCAATCTTCTATCTCTCTCTCTCTGTGTCTTGTCTCCCTCCCTCCATCTCTCTCTCCCTCTCTCCCTCTCTCTCTCTAAGCCCTCCGTCTCTCCCTTTCTCTCCCTCTCCTCTGTTTCTCTCCCACCGTGGCTCTCGCTCTCCTGCC
>JAHRHZ010000130.1:1400044-1411813 GCA_024137785.1 Ginglymostoma cirratum
TCCATCCTTCACCCCGTCTCTCTCTTTCTCTCCCACCCTCATCCATCTCTCTCTTTCTCCCTTCCTCTCTCTCTCTCTCTCTCCCTCCATGTCTCTGTCATCCTCCATCTTTCTCTCTCTCTTCTCTCCGTGTCTCTCTCTCCCTCCCTCCCTCCAACTTTCCCTCCCTCCCTCTGTCTCTTTCTGCCTCCCTCACCCATCTCTCTCTCTCCCCATCTCTCTCTCCCTTAGTGTATCTCTCTCTCCCTCCCTCCATCTCTCCCACTCTCCGTCACTCCGTCTCTCTCTGCCTCCCTCAACCTCTCTCTCTGTCCCTCCCTCCCTCCATTTGACCCTTCTTCCCTCCTTCGCTCCACCTCTCCCTCCTCCGTCCTCTCTCCATTTGTCCTTCCCTCCATCTGTCCATCCCACCTCCATCTCTCTCTCCCCCTCAATTCCTCTCTCTCCCTCCATCCGTTTCTCTCTCTCCCCCCTCACTCCTTTCCTCTCTCTGCCTCTTCTTTACTCCCTGTCTTCTATTCCTCCCTCTCTCTTCTTTTCTTCTCCACTCTCTCTCTCCTATTTCCCCCCCCCCCGCCCACTTCTATTTCCCCTTTCTATCTTTTATTTTCCCTCTATCTCTCTTTCCTAGTTTCCCTCTGCCTCTCTCGGTTCTATTCACCCCTTTCTCTTTTCCATATTCCCCTCATTTTTCCTTGTTCCCCCAATATTTGCCACCCCCGATATTTGCACCCCCACATATTCTCTCAAATATTTCTCTCCAACATTGCATTCCCCTCATTTTAAAACCCCAAGTATTGCCCCCATCTCAGTTTGCTCTCAATCCCATTATTGCACATCTCCAAATTGTGTCCCCTCAAATATTGGACCCCCACAAAATTTTGAACATCCAGATATTCCTCGTCCCAGATTTTACAAAATTATGTTGTCTCCCCAAATTTTTCAGCCTCTCAGTTTTTCCCCTCAACACCCCTATGTAATCGCCCTACACTGCACAGCTTCACTCCACACCCTGGGTTCCTTCAGGACAGTGCCTCTCCCCACTGAATATAAAAAGCATCCACCCATATCTCCATCCTTCTACAATACTGCCCCAACCCCCTTCGCTGAGTCCACAGAATGAGGACTTGCAGAGACTAATGGGCCTTTTCATTGACAGACTCAGTGCACAACAAGATCCCAGTCTGCATGCATCACCCCTGACTGAGAAAGGGACTTTATCTAATGAACCCTTCCCCCTTTCAATTTGGAGACATCATGGGGGTAAAACTCAGGGCGAGGGAGGGAACAGGAAGATTCCACTGAATTACATAGGAGAGAGCGAAAAGGCTGTTCAGATGGAAGGAGACAGAGAGAGAGGAGAGAGAGAGGGAGAGAGAGGGGGAGTCAGACAGAAGGAGGGGAGAGGGAGAGAGAGGAGGAGGGAGACAGAGAGGAGGGAGAGACAGAAGGGAGGAAGAGAGCCAGAGAGGAGGTAGGAAGAGAGAGAGAGACAGAGAGAGACAGACAGATAGAGGAGTGAGAGATAGAGAGGGAGGGATGTGGAGGGATGGAGGCAGACAGGGCAGGGGTTGGAAGGAGAGCCAAGGCAGAGAGACAGGGGTAGAAAGAGGGTGCAGAAGTGGGTGGTAGAGGCAAAGGGGCAGAGGGGGCAGATCACCAGCAGAGAGAGGACAGAGAGAGACACAGAAACAGCAAGAGACACAGAGGGTGGAGAGAGGGAGGGGGATTGGAGAGAAGGAGAGGAAACATGGGGGGAGCAGAGAAAGAGGGGAGCACAGGGAAAAATGCGAAATAGAGAGGGGGGACAGAAAGAGAGAGAGAGGGAGACAATGAGAGAGACAGAGGGGAACAGAGAAAGATGGAGACAGAGAGAAGTGGAACAGAGAGTGGGGGGAACAGAGACAGGGAAGAGAGAGAAGGACACACACAGAGAGGATCACAGAGACGGGGACACAGAGGGAGGGAAGGACAGAGAGAGAGTCTGGAGGACAGAGAGAGAGACATTGAAATGCCTCATCCAGTATATATTGTCCACCTTTACCAGTCTCTCAGTGCTTCCTTCAAGCGTTGTTCAATGTGGAGGAATACTGATTCATCAGCTAAGGGAGGTGAATCAGCAGGAAGTTGCCTTGTCACCGTTTGATCTGACACCATAATGTTTCATTATGTCACGTTGTTTGGCATCGGCCCTAGGATTGCTGTCCCAGTTTTGGCACTAAGCCCGGAGACCACCGTAAGTTGCACTGTGTGGAGTCTACAGGGTTGTTTCTACTGTTGTCAACTGAAGAGGCCAAAGGGCCTCTTTTGGGAGGTATGATTCTGACCCCATGATTCTTGTGATTGGACCCCCCACGGTCTCACTCCTTCAGGCACTCCCAGTCCCTTATTTATTCCACAGATTTCAACAATTTGCTCCCCATCAAAAACTGTGCAATTCTGTTTATTTTAAACTGCCCAGTTGTCCCTCTTTATCTTTCTCTGTCATCACCTCTCACTGCTAAATCTATCCCTATCACAGGAACTATCTAACACATCACAATCGCTTTAGCCTCCTCCAGCTCCTACACCCCTCGCTACATCTGTAATCTTGGCCAGCCTCTACGTCCCTCACTATGTCTGTAACCTTCCCCAGCAGCTACACCCCTCCCTATATCCTTGAACTTCTCAGGGCCCAAGAGCCCCTCCGCCACTGAATCCTCACCAGCCCCTATATCGCTCCCTATCTCTGTAACCGTTTGCAAGCCCTGCACCAATCTTTATTGCTATAACTTCTTCCAGCCTCTGCACACTATTTCTGTCTCACCCACTGCCTGCTACAGCCGTCTCTAACTCTGTCACGTACAGCACGTGGATTACAGTTGTTCAAGGGTGCAGCTCATCACAACCTTCTCAGGGGAGCTACGGGAGGGAAATAAATACCATCCAGACATGCCAACATCCCACAAGTGATTAAAAAAAATCCACCAGCATCTTCACACCTCCCAATCTCTGTAACCACCACCAGCCCCTACACTCATCTCTATCCCTCTAATCTCCTCCAGCACTTAGAACCTTCCCTATCTCTGTAAGCTTCTCCAGCCCTTACATTGCTCCCTATTTCTTTATCCTCCTCCAGCATCTACACCCCTCACTATTTCTTTCAATGCTTTGAGTGCAAATCCCATTCTCATGCCAACAAACTCCTTCAGTTTGTATAGCTCATGCTAACATTGTAACCTCCTTCAGCCCAAACACCCCACCCTATCTCCTTAACCTCTTCCAACTCCTACAGTCTTTCATAACTTTATTACGTCCTCCAGCCCAACATACATTTCTATTTATTTAAGGTCTATCAGCAGTTACAGTTCTTGCTATCTCTGTAACAGCCACAAGCATGTACATCACTCTCTGTAACCTCCTGTGGACTCTACAACCCTCCCTATCTCTGTAATCTTCTCCAGACCAGACATACCTCACCTTCTTTATAATTTTTTACCAACTATCACAGCCCTCTCTATTTCCATAAACTCCTCCAGCCCCCACACACCTCCCTATTTCTATAACATCCTCTTGCCTCTACAAATGTTCCTGTTTCTGTCACCTTCTGCTACCCCTACACACCTTCCCGATCTGTGTTACCTGCAGTGGCATGTGCAGCACTCTCTATCGCTGTATCATCCTCCACCATCGACATCTCTCCCTACCTCTGCAACTTCCTCCTGCCCCTATACTCTTCCCTGCCTCTGTAACCTCCTCCACCACCTACATTCCCTACATATCTCTCTAATGATTTCACATGTACAATCCCACCTATCTCTTCAATACCCTCCACTACCTAACTACCTCCGTATTCCTGTAACTTCCTTCAACCCCCAAACTTCTCCCTGTCTCTGTAACCTCTTTCAGCCCCTACAGCCTCCTATATCTCTAATATCTTCCAGCAGCTACACGTTTCCTGACCTCTGTTCCTTTCTCCAGCACCTACATCCTGACATATATCTATAATCTTGACCATAATCTACATCATTCCCCATCTCTGTAACCTCCTTCACCATCTATATAACTCCTTCACTCCCTCCCTTTCTTTGTAACCTACTCTCACATGTCCTGTCCTCTGTATCACTGTAACCCTCACCAGCTATTCCATACCTCCTGATCCCTGTAATCTCCTGCAGCCCTGACATCTTCCTATATCTCTGGAACCATGTTCACCCCCTCCATGCCTCTTTTGCTCTCTAACCTCCACCAGCTATTCCAGCCCTCCCTTTCGCTGAAACACTTTCTGCAATCTTCTGCAGCCCCAATAGCTCTACATCTTTCTGTATCCTCCTCTGGCACCTACACTCCCTTCTATCTCTGAAACCTCCTGCAGCCCAAACTTTCCTCCCTATGTCTGTAATCACCTCCAGCACCTACACCGCTCCCAATTCTGTAATGTCTTCCACATCTACATCCCATACAATCTCTGTAATGCCCTCCAGCCCCTGCACCCCTCCCTATCTCTGTAAGTTCCTACCCACCTCCAAACATGCTCCCCATCATTGTCACTTTCTCCAACAAGCATACCCCTTAATATCTCTGTAATCTCCTGTAACCCTGACACTCCTCCCTGTTTCTGTATTCTCCACCAGTCTTTCCAGCCCTCCCTATCACTATAACCTGATCTAGTATGTTTATCCTTCTCATCTCTGCACCACCCTCCAGCCCCTGCCCTCCTACCTTTATATTCTTTACCAGCCCCAACAACATTCCGTAACTTTGTAACAATCCCTAGCCTGACATCCAGCACTAACTCTGTAATCCCCTCCAGTCACTACACACCTTCTTCACCCAGTAACATCAAGCAGCTTTTACAAGCTTCCCTATCTTTGTAACGTCACCCAGCCCCTACATGCCTTCCTATATCTGACATAGTCTCCAGCCTCTAATCCTTTCCTATATCAGTAAACTCCTCTATCACCTACACCCTCTCTCTGTGTCTCTCTGTAACTCCTTTCAGCAGTTCCAATCCTCCATTTCTCTGCAATGTCCTCCAGGCCTGCACCCTCCCTACCTCTATAACCTTCTTCATCAACTGAATCTCTTCCTATTATTATAACTTCATATAGCATTGCTAACACTCCCTTATCTCTAACCTCCTCAAGCGCCTACACCCCATCCTATCTCTGTGACTTCCTCCAGACGCTACACACACCCGTATCTGTCTCTTCCTCCATCATCTACATCATCAGTTGCAATTACCTTCTCCAGACACTACTCCCTTCTCCTTTTCTGTAGTCTTCTTCTCCAGAAGCTGCTGTCCTCCCTATTACTGTAATGTCCTTCAGCCAATTAATTCCTTTCCTATCTCTGAAATGGGCTCCAGTATGTACACCACCCCTACATTGCAATAACAAAAACAAAGTTGCTGGAAAAGCTCAGCTGGTCTGGCAGCATCTGTGAAGGAGAAAACAGAGTTAACGTTTCGGGTCCGGTGACCCTTTCTCAGAACATTGCAATATCCTCCTCCAGCATCTTCACTCCTCCCTATCTCTGTAAAATTCTCCAGACCCCTTACCCTTCCCAACTCTGTAACCTCCTCCAGCCCCTTGACTCCTCCCCATCTCTTTCAAATCCTCCAGCCTTGCACTCCTCCCAATTTATGTAACATTCTCCAGCTCCTACACCTGTTGCTATCTCTGTAACCTCCTCTAGCTCCTACACCATTCTTGAACCTCTTAACTCCTCCCTACCTCTGCACCCTCTTCCGACCTCTAGACCCCTCCATATATCTGTAACCTCCTACATCCGTTCCTATCTCTGTACCTTTCTATTGCCCTTACACCTGTTTCAACCTCTGTAACCTCCTTCAATTCCTATATCACCTCCCCATCCCCCTAACTGATGCTCACATGTACAATCCTGTGCAGCTCTGTAAACTCCTCCAGCTCGTACAGCCCTTCCTATCTCTATAACCTGTCCCAATCCATATCACTGGACTCTCCTCCAGCATCTGGAGACCTCCTTACCGCTGTATCCTCTCACAGCCCCTGTCTGCATCTGTATCTTGCAATATGCTTCAGCACCTTCACTCCTTGTTATCTCTAAAGTGTCCTTCAGCATCTTCATCCATCCCTATCTCTGTAATATCCTCCAGCACCTATAAGCTTCCCTATATCTGTAACCTTCTCCAGCAGCTGAACCCCAAGCTCTGTAAAGTCTTCCAACTACTACACTCCTCTCTATTTCTGGAGCCTACTCCAGTCCCTACACTCCTCACTATCTTTGATATCAATGTTAGCCCATATTCCATCCCTATCTCACAGTAAACTTATTTAGTATATACATCATTCCTAGCTCTGTAGTTTTCTCCAGCCCTACTCCCTTCCCTATCCCTGTCTCGTGCTCCAACCCCTACAACCCAACTTATGTCCTCTGTGTAGGATATGAACTTACAGCCAGAAATGATTGGAATGGTACATCAGCTCTGGAAAAAAACAGAAGTCCGAATGGACTTTATTGGGTGAGGGAAGAGGGTGGATGGGAACACAGGGCCCTGCTTTCTGTGGGGGAGATCTCTTCTGACGTGACCTCCCTACTAATAGATGTATTCTTTGATCTATCTCTGTACCCAGCCGTTACTCCGCACATTCCATAACTCATGTACAATATTACATTGTAGCACACCCCACATTTAGTTTTTCGACACCCAGACAAGCCAGAATGCAGAAACAACAGACTACATATTCTCCACCATTCCCAAGAGTCACCTTGGTGGAGGAGGGTGCAAAAGACCACGTCATTGAGGAACGAACGGGACCTCACAAAGGAGCAGATTGTAAATGGTCAGCTTCCAAGGACTCTAATCATTACTGGAGCCTTCTCCAAGCACTGCTGCTATTGCAAGCAGTACTGAGGATGAAAAGGCTGGAGGGAGCCTGTCTGAAAGAAAAACACCTACTGCTTTACACTAACGTGATAGATATTGAATCTGAGCAGCCAGATCATCAATCAAGAGCAATCAGGATCCAAATCTACCCCAGCCCCCTGCTGGTTCCCCATGCCTATGAATAACACTTCCATCAATTTGTCCTTGCGGCTTGGCTCTATTCTTTGCAGGGTCTGCTCTCATCACCCTGAGTCCCTGTTGGATTGTGTCCAGCTGTTTGTGTGGGGATAGTTGAAATAAAAACTGAAGTCTCCCTCACTGAAATGTAGGGTCATGTTTAATCACCAACTAACCTGGCCTTTTCTGTGGGCTCCTGAAATAGACCCGGCCTGTTTTCAACACCAGAATGTAGGAAAAGCATGGTTTGAGGTCAAGGAATGGTTAGCTTGAGACACCGTCTGCTATAATGTTCTGTGTACAGCCTCTACCCAAACCTTCTGAGCTCCTCCAGCAGATTGGTGATAGTCCAGTAATATGGCAAAGTCACTCAATCTAGTAACCAGCAGCCCCCAGTCCTGATGAGACTCAGAACGATTTCAGTGTGGATCATCCACTCTTAAAGGTGAATTACTGAGCACAGGAATGAGCTGATTGTTGTGTTGTTCACCAGCTACTCTAATGTGGCAGCAAGAGTGTCACACCCCACAGCACGCCCCCGCCCCCCACACCCCCGCTGTCCTTTAAGCATCAATAGAAAGCAGTGTGTCACTTTCATATAGGGACCAAGGACAGGGTCGCCTTCCTGTTTGTCGATATCCCCAGATTGTCATATCGTCTGTCTTCAAACACATTGTCTTACCCTGCAACAAAGTCCTAAAGTGACCAATGCTCTGTCATCATTCTCACGCTGAAACTGTACAAATATCAAGTGAATGCAAGCTTGTCCATTTGACTAGAAATCCCATTCATCCTGAATGTAACCTCTTCTCCTTACTCTGCTCCTTATCTCCAAACCTCTGCTGAAGAACTCCTGGGAAAACACTTTCTTCCACAAGCACCACCCGTTGTTGTAAGGAAGGAGCTGTGGAACCATTCTTAGCAGAAGAATAGTCATCCAGGAGATTTAAGTAGAGAAATCGCAGCAACAGTTCAACTTTCTGGTGAACTATCCCTCACCCTTAGCACCATTGAGATAAGATTATCTTAGCTGCCAGAATGGCTACTACCAGATGATTCCTTTAGAATCACATTAATCCACAGTGTGAGAAATGTGGAGGTTGAAACTTTTAATTACAGAGGATCATCTTCAGCTCTACTCTCTGAGTGACAAGCATCCAGGTTCACCCATTTCTAAATGACATTACTGGAAATAGCCTATCCCCTGAGCTCTGTGGTGACCCAGGAAAGGCAGGGTCATTGCTTGTGGAGATGGAGCAGGGTTTCAAAGGTGAAATATCCTGAGCCCCCTTCATTCTGGGCTTTCATTTGGAATATTGGGTTTGCTCTGTTTGAAGGAAATTGCATTCTGGACAGAGGCAGAGAGAGGTTGCTGGTGGTGTGGATTGCTGACAGGAACTGATAATGGATGAGGAGTGATTAGGGATTCAGAGCGACTGGGGACAAAGACTGAAAGTCATGATTGGTCATGAGGAGTGATTGGTGATGTTGCATGGATAGGTGGGTGTAGAAATGAGGGGGGTGATATGGACTAGGTGAGCTAGGGGTCTGTGTCTGCACCTTAATAGCCAATTTGGAAATGACTGAGCTTCTGCTCCAGCAGCTCTTCCATTTACTTACTGAAATGCCACAGCACCAAGGAATATCTGCAGTGCTTGAAGGCACCCCCAAGCTGTGTGGCCAATGCAATGGCAGTATATGATCCATTCAATGATAGAACCTGCTTCTACACTGAGAGCACGTACATGGATGAAGCTGGCAGAATGATGGGCAACTAACAGCTGTGAAGCATGGTGAGAACAGGAACCATGGATACTGTCAACTTAGAAAATTACCAAATGATGAGGTATATTGAGAAGAGGAATCCAGCAGTCGCCAATACCTGTTGTCTCTGCAAGATTCTGAGTATGGACTCAAAGCTGCAAAGGAAGAGACATCTAGAACCCAACATTTCAGAGTTTGTTAAATACTTAAAAGCAGAAGCTGCAGAAGGTTGTGACTGATTCACGCTCCAACTGCGTTTCTGAAGGCAGGAGGTCTCTGGAAAGCCACCTCAGGCAAGACCTCTCAGGAAGCTTGAGATAAGGGTAGTTTCTTTCAGCTTCAAGTCCATGAACATGAGGGCTGATGGAGAGAAAAGCCTCGAGATGTGATCTTCTGCCACTCAGGCACACTTACCCTATCTGAGTTTTAACAGCCTGTGGAACCTAGATGCCCTTTAAGAATTGGTTGGGAATGGCCAAAGTTGATTCCACAGTGGTGAGGAAGCAGACCCAGAGCTAAGAAATGTAAATGGAGATCTGTGACTGCTTGTACCAAAGTGGGAATTACCCTCTACATTGGTGAGTCAGAGTGGGACCGAGTCCTGTGAGGGTGTTGACCCCAAAATGCTAATGCCAACTGCAGGCATATGTCCTAGTCAGCTAAAACACCCTTCAGCCAGCTGATGCCAGGAGAAGAACCTTCCTCCAATTCTGGGAGATTGCAGTACAAAATGGTACCAGAGTTTCACTCAATGGTGTGGAGTGGGACAGCAAGGAATGATCAGTGATTGGCCTTCTTAACTGGCCAGACCCACCTGACCCCAACGAGACAACAACTAGAGTATTTCCCCCTCAAGACCTTTGTTTTCAGTCCAAAGGTGAAGCACTGGCTGATATTGGTCAGGGTTGACTGTGTGGACTAGGCCTTAGCCAGTGCCAGTGAAGTTAGCTCTGAGAAATATCAAACAAAGTTTGAGGTTGGAGCAGGGTTTGTTCTCAAAGCCATGTTGGGACATAAGGTCTAGCCGTGTAAATCTGGTCTGGGGGCAAAGATCCGGTACAGGTTGGGGAAGCAAATGTGAAACAAAACAATCAAAACCAGTGTCAAAGTAATTCAAGGAGCTGGTAGCAATAATCAGCCCAATGGGGAAGGAAGAGAACTAGGCCAAAGGAAGAAAGATCACCATCTTATGTGTCAAGGTGGATCATTGGTAGGTTTGATGTTGACCATTGAATAAAGGCGAAAAATTAAAAGGTTTGGAATGGGCACTGAGCAATGAATAGGTCACAGAGGAATAGCATGAGGAGAATTTCAGTTCTCCTGCTCTCTCCTTTGAAGAATATCTGCTGATATTGAGTGGGTTTTGTTCAGGATGTGCTGTTTCTTGCATGTTATCTTCTCGTCCTTTTGTGACCTTATTACTTATAATTTGAGTCTGTGGATAGCTTGATGACAACTGATCTCTTGCTCCTCCTAACAATCATGTATATCGTTAGCAGGAGGAGAAAGAAGAGATAGGAATAATTGAACATGACAATACATCACCAGACATAATCTCGTTCTTGGGTACTGATGTACTATTGTAATGGTCCCATGCTTTTGAGGAAAAACCTCCACTTGTGTTGTTATGGTTCTTGTAAGAACTAAATGAAGCACCTGGCTTCCAGGCATCAACCTTATTGAAGTGACCAATCTGTCTGGTAGATAAATGCAATGGGAAAGGATCAACAAGAGGTTAATTATACAAATGATTAGATTCAATTTCAAGCAGGAAATGAATTTACAACAATCCTGATCCGGTAATTCTGTTCCTCAAAGAATTTGAATTTCTTGACAATGGAAGGACTACGAACAGTGAGATAAACTTCTGCTGGAACTAAGCTGAGAATTGAGAGATTGGCCTTGCAGGACCCCAGAATTGAAAACAATTAAAACCAGGAAAGTGCTGACCTGAGGTGGCTACACTTTAGTTACTTTCTGGGACCAACAATTGTGGTGCTGTTGGAGGAGATTTCAACAGTTAACATTAGTAACAGTGGCAAAAAGCCCAAGAAATTAAAAAATCTTGCTTGGATCTGTGGACTTATCCTTAGATCAAGAATAGACACTCAGTTGGGTTTGAGTTCTCAGTAATTGTTCAGTCTACTTTTAGTATCTATAATTTAACTTGTCTATCAGCGATATAGGGATTGGCTATATCAGAGGAAAGGTGTGACATATGGGATTAAAGTTTCCGTGCCACGTTAAGAATCTGTTCTGGATATTTTACCAGGTTAAAAATGCTCTAAACTTCATCAAAATAAATCTTCAGAGACTAATTCTCCAATACCCCAAACCCTCAGCCTATGCAAGAGAAACAATTTTATACCAACCTTTCAAATCTCACCACATTCTGTCTGATCACCTCGCTGATAGTCTCTTCATAGCATTGTGTTCTCTTTGTAAAGTGAAGAAGTTTTGATCTTCTATCTGAATACACTAACTCCTAGACAGATCAGCCAGAACCATGGTCAGTGCTGGAACCTTTCCTTCCCTCTGCCTGCTTGTACAGCCTCATACCTCAAACAAAATCAGTTTACAAACTAATTATGGTGTCTGTTCTCTCTCTGCGATATACAGGGAGAGGATCACACTTGTTCTATGAGGTCACACTTTGACCTGTCCTGTTCAAGGGACCTCACTGCAAGCAAACAGGGAGTTACAAAGACCCTCCCATTTCTGAGGTGAGGCTATGTGATAGTCCAGACTGCACAAAGCAATCCCAGACATAGACAATAGGGTCAAAAACAAAGTTGCTGGAAAAGCTCAGCAGGTCTGACAGCATCTGTGAAGGGAAAAAACAGTTAACGTTTCGGATCCGGTGACCCTTCCTCAGAACCCAATTCTGAGGAAGGGTCACCGGATCCAAACGTTAACTCTGTTTTTGCCTTTACAGCTGCTGCCAGACCTGCTGAGCTTTTCCAGCAACTTCGGTTTTT
>JAHRHZ010000130.1:1412213-1433613 GCA_024137785.1 Ginglymostoma cirratum
CAGCTCCTATGATGCTGCTTGACCTGTTGTGTTCATCCAGCCCCATGCTTGTTATCTCGGATTCTCCAGCATCTGCAGTACCTATTATCTCTTCCTTCATACATTCTCGCTTTGCTGATATAGTAGCTTGTTTTGCAGAAGCAGGTTATGGGGAAATCTGTCAGAAGGGATATGCAAGTTTTATTTGATTAACATGTGAATTCCAGAACCTGTTGAAGTCACTGTCCTGGGATAATTAAACGCTTCAGCAGTGTCTGGCTATCTTCCCAAACTTCAAAGAGGCAAAGCAATAGGAATATACAAAATGTAGCATGTTAGGCCAGCACCTGATTGTAGGTGTGAGGCCTTGTTTCGAACCTGTTGCAGAGTTTTAATCTGGGATCAGACTAGTTTTATCCTGAAAGCAGGAATTTATCAAATGCCCACACTGTGCTCCTGTGGCTTCAAATTGTGCGCTGGCTGAAAGCAATCTAAAATACACCTTTAAATAAAAAAAGCTCCTGAACAGGAGTGTGTGTTTTTTTTCAGTTCATAGGGATGAGGGTGTCGCTGACCAGGCAGCGTTTATTACCCATCCCTAATTGCCCAGAGGGGAATTCAGAGTCAACCACATTGCTGTGGGTCTGGAGTCACATGTAGGCCAGACCAGTTAAGGATGGCAGTTTCATTTCCTAAAGAACATTAGTGAACCAGATGTGTTTTCCCTGACAGTCGATAATGGTTTCATGGTCATCATTAGATTCTTAATTTCAGATATTTTTATATTGAATTCAAATTCCACAATCTGCCATGGTGGGATTTGAAACTGAGTCCCAAGCACGTTATCTGGGTCTCTGAATTGACAGTCCTGCAATAATTTGTGTGTGTGCACATGTGTGTGAGCACGTGTGCGTGTGTGTATATGTGTGTGTGCATGTGAGGGAGAGAGAGTGCATGTGTATGAGGGAGTGTATGTGTGTGTGAGTTTGTGTGAGTGAGTGTGTGAATGCATGTGTGTGAGTGTGTGTGTGATAGTGTATAATGTTCAAGTTATTATAAATTGGGAAACACAGTTGAATACAGATAACTGTTCCAAAGAAGAGCCATATAAGGCTTGAAATATTAACTCTGTTCCTCTCTGAGTAGATGCCGGCGGACCTGCTGAGTTTCTCCAAAACTTTCTGTTTTTATTTCAGTTGCTGGGAGAATTGAGTTTGCTGACTACAAATCTTCCCTTTCTATTACCGGTGAAATTGTTTTAAAACAAAAAAGGGGAGACATCTGAGTGTCTTAATACAAAACTCTAACCTCCCCAAGTATCTAATTCCCTCACATGAATTGACTTCAGCTCATTTGCTTCTGAAACTCTCATCTATTCATTTATCACTTCTCAGCTGGACAATTCTGACACATTCCTGACCTGCCTTGCACGTTCAAATAAATTTGAACAGTTTATCCAAATCTCTTTCTCCTGTGTGCTTACTGCCCTCTGTAAACAAGGTGACTGATAACTCGGAGAAATTATCCTCAGTTGCTACCAACAAAGTTGGTACAAATGAGGGACTGTGATTTCATGTTATTGTTTGAGGTTTGCACTGTGTTTTTATGAAGTTAGCCACTTACTCTTCCACCTCTATAATGTCCCTTCAGTCCGCTGATTCTAACCGATTGCAGAGTCATCATAATCACTTATACATTACCAATGTCCACACTACGCACACTCCACTAAAGACCTTGATGTACATGTTCCATTTAAAGTCCCGGTCTGCGCCTGCACAAAATCCACCTATCACAAGTGTGCAGCATATTCTGTTCAGTCCTTTGAAAGAAACAAATGCATTGAATGATTTCAAGAAGGATTTAGATTTAGCACTTAATGCTGAAGCAATTAAAGAATATGGGGATGGGGTAAAGCAGGAACAGTCTATTGAGTTGGGTGTTCAGCCATCTTCACAAAAATTGGCATAGGAGGTCCAAAGGGCCAATCAGCACACTCCTGCTCCTATTTCATATGTTCCGATGTTTAAAATGTTGGAGTGTTAACTAGTGTTGAAAGTGACTAAGTCCTTTCGTACACTCTTTTGAGAGTCATAGCTTTGCAATATCAGTACATTTTATGAACAATGCATTAATTTCCATATTCAAATGTTGACTAATCTTTTCACAGTTGGATTTTACACGAGTTTCCAGCTCAGAGGATATCAAAAATCTTTCTGTTAATGAGTTCCATGTGCTTTCTACTCTTCAATTGAAGAAACTGAATTAATTAATTCTTGATTTATCAAAAACCCATCTGGTTCACTAATGTCCTTTAGGGAAGGAAACCGACCGTCCATACCAGGTCTGCCTATGTGAGCTTGATTCTAAATGCCCTTTGTAACAATTGTTAAAAGTCTGAAAGAAAATGAAACCTAATGGACCACCCGACATTGACGTATGCACTTGAAACAGTAATGACAAAAACGGCTGTTAAAACCATGCAAAGTCCTCCTTACTAACATCTGACTGATCTATTTTATCCGAGGAGTTTCTGTGAAGTCAGGAAGGGAATTACGGGGCCGCTTGCGGAAATACTTGCATCATTTATAAATATGGGTGAGGTGCCAAGTGTCTGGAGATTAGCTAATGTTGTGCCTTTGTTTGAGAAGGGATGTAAGGAGAAGCCTGGGAACTATGGACCTGCAAGTCTGACTTCAGAGGCGGGTAAATTGTTGGTGGTGATTTGGAAAGGTAGGTTGCATTTGGAGAGACAAGTAATAATTAGCGATAGTCAGCATAGTTCTGTGTGAGGGAACTCATGTCCCACAAACTTGATTGAATTTTTTGAGGATGTAACCAAAAAGATTGATGACGGCAGAGCAAGTTGCCATAGTTTACTTGGACTTTAGGAAAGCCTTTGACAATGTTCTGCATGGTAGACTAATTAGTAAAGTTAGATCATATGGAATTAGGTTGACCTTGCTACTTGGATACATACAGCAGGAAACAGAGAGTGATGGTAGAGGGTCATTTTTCTCACTGGAGACCTGTGACAAGCAATGTTCCACAGGAAGCGGTGTTAGGTCGACATTTGTCTGTCATTCATATAAATGATTTAGACGAGAATATAGAAAGCATAGTTCACAAGTTTGTGGATGTCACCAAGGTTGGCACTATAGTTGACTGTGAAGAAGGTTATCTAAGATTATGAAGAGACCTTTATCAATTTGAGTCAATTGGCTGAATATTGGAAGATGGAGTTCAATTTGGATAAATGCAAACTATCCAATTAAAAGTAATGCCTTGAGTTGTGTTATAGAAGACAGTGACCTCGGGGTTGGAATACATAATTCTTTGAAGTTTGTATCACATAAAAATAGGGTGTTTAAAAAGGTGTTCATTACGCTTGCCTGCATTGCTCAGAACTTTGTGTACGGGAGTTGGGCTGTTATGTTGAGGTTGTACAGGACATTAGTCAATCTTCTTCTGCAGTACTGTGTCCAGTCTGGTCTCCCTGTTATAGGAAAGATATTATTGAGCTGGAAGTGGTTCATAAGATATTTACCAGGAAGTTCCAAGCAATAGAGGGCTTTAGTTATAAAAAGGGGTCGGATAGACTGAGATATTTTTCACTGCAGCATAGGAGGTTGAGGTTTATAAACCTTATAGAGGTTTATAAAATGATAAGGGGTATAGAAAAGATGAATGGCAGGTGGCTTTTTCCTGGGTTTGGGGATTTCAAGACTAGGAGGGCATATGTTCAAGGTGGAGGAGAAAAATTTAAAAGACACATGAGGGGCAATTTGTTTCATATATAGAGTTGTTCATATGTGGAATGAATTTCCAGAGGAAGTGATGGATGTGGGGACAGTTACAAGTTTAAAAGACATTCAGATAAGTACATAAATAAGGAATGTTTGTAGGGTTAAGGGCCAGACACAGGCAGGAGAGACTAGTTTAATTTGGGATTATGGTGTGCATGGACTGGCTAGATTGAGTGGTCTTTTTCCACACTGGAGGACTCCATTTGGGAGCTAGTGCTAAAATTGGGTGCGTTCTCTCACAGACTGGTCGATTAAAAACCCTGACACAGAATCACACTTTAAAGAACATGTCGCATGGGCTGCCATCACTATTCCTCGACGTTGTGTCCCACTGACAGGAGAGACCCAGCAGATGTTCTGGCATATTGGTTCAGCAAACAGTCTGCCGCATGCATTTGGGCAAGATAGTATTGGAAAGAATGACCACTACACAATCTTTATGGAGAAAAAGTTCTGCCTTCACTTTGATAACATATCATGTGCTATATGGCACTAGCACTGTGCTGAATTGGATATTTATTTAAATAGCTCTAGCAATCCAAGATTGAATATTCACAAGGCACTGTAGCTATCGGTGGTCAAATTGTATTCAAACATAATCTGCAACCTATTGGCCTGCCATATCCTATACTTTACCAATGCTATCAAGCCGGGGTTCAATCTTGGTTCAATGAAGAGTGCAGGAGAGCATGTCAGGAACAGGGCCATGCATACCTAAAAATGCCACGTCAACCAACTGAAGCTACAAAACAAGATTATGTGTGTGCTAAATAGTTTAATCAGCAATTAATAGACAGATTTAAACGAATCCATGTCTGAAGGACTAAATCTCAGCTCTGCAGTCCTGTCCCATCCAGTCGTAAATGATTGTAAACAATGAAACAACTCACTGGCTGAGGAGGTTGCAGAAGTGTATAAATATCCTTAACGATGGGAGACCCAAGCACATCAGTGCAAAAGGTAAGGTTGAAGCATTTGCAACGATTTTCAACAGGAAGTGCTGAGTCGATGATGCACATTGGTCTCCTCCAGAGGTTCCCGCCATCATTGAGGCCAATTTTCAGCCAATTTTATTCACTCCAAGAGATTTCAAGAAACAGCTGGAGGCCCTGGATACTGCAAGGGCTGCAGGTCCTGACAAAATTCCGTGATTGAATTAGTGTCACTTTATAGCACTGTCGAAATCTCTTCCATCTGTTTGCTGAGAATTGAGAATGCGTACGATGCAGACATTTGCCTGGGTTAAGTTTGTCCTGACTTTAGATACAGAACACACTGAATTAAGGGCACAGCTGGTTTTGGACACATTGCTTCAGTATTCTTGCCAGAATGTTGTGAGGAGATTTGTTTTGTGAGGGGAATTATGCCACAATGGGGTCCTTCCCATCATCACTCGCACCTTCGCAACTTTATCACAACTGCCAAGATGAAAATAATATTTTCAATTTGGTTTCAATTTCCCCAGGGTCTCACTATTCCTTATCTTTGTTACATTCTCAGGAAACAGCGATGACTGCACTGCAACCCCAGCCTTTGGCACAGTGTCTACTTTCATCATCCCAGAATTAGGGCCGTTTAGTGTTTTCAAATGTCTTCGCTGCCTGTAAAACACTCTCAATTGCTTTAAGATGCTCCTTAGGAGTTATCACTTTCATTATGTGCTTCAGCACCCATCCTGATACCTCCTTTAGAGGCGTTCTTGGATTTAGTTTTATAATCAGTTCTGTAAATCACCTTTGGGGCATATTATTACATTCAACATGCTAGACTACCGCTAGCTTTTTGGGTGCCTAAAAATGTATTACTATGTGTTTAAGGTAAATAATGGTGCATCTTTCTCAATACAATAAAGAAAAATGAAACAAATTGCCTGACAGAAGCATGCAAATTCTATTGGCTGATGCCGTTGAAACTATACAAACATTCTAACATGCATCAAACTTGAACAAGTCATTAAGGAAACAGAAAGCGATAATTAACATTTGTGCAGACAACGCCATCGTGTTCCTCCTTGAAGAAACAACTAATTATTGATTTGTTAACTTTGACATGTGTAAGTGTCTAAATGGAAGGTCTGGAATATCACTAAAAGAGGTTATAGAGGCAAACGCCAGAAAGCAAAGCCAATCATTGAGATCCCAGTCACCGATTTCCATGTTGTCTCTTGCTTGATCCTTTCTCTTTTGTCACCAGTTCCTTATATCAACTCAAAGCTGTCAGCAAATTCAACATCAAAGTCAATTTTCAGAGGGCAAAACAATAAGTATGTAATAGTTGTGCTCTTCAACTATCCTATTATCAACTAAGATATCAAGAGTGTGGAGAAGTCAAAGGGCACCAAACGTTTGTAAGGATATTCAAGAGAACATTTCAGAATAAGACTAGTGAGAGTAGCACAGTTCTGGATTAAGTATTAGGAAATGAAGCTGGAAAATTGGATGAAATAGCAGTGAGTGACTTTTGCATATAGCATCACATTACAACCAGATTTGGCATCATTACGGAAAGGGACAAAGATCAAAGTCAAGATGAGGATAGAATGTACACAGTTGAAGTAAAGGAAGGAATTTGGAAAGCAAAAGGGTAATAGGAAAATGTATTGACAGGAAAGTCAAAAGATATGTTATCAGTACTTTAATAATGACGGGTTTTTTCCCTCATCTCTTTGTTATCTTTCGGGGTGGTCAACTAGACGCCAAATCCTCTGGGAGCAGGTCGGAAGGCAGAGCCGGAGTCTGTTTGAGTATATAACGGAGTCAACTTACTGGTGCAGAGAACACTGCAAAACCAAAAACAACTAATTAATTTTAAATAATTAACTAAGTAGGAATGGCAGGCCAGGTGATGTGTTGTAGCTGTATGATTGGGAGCTAGCTGGTCCCATTGAGAATGGCAGTGACCACATCTGCAGAAAGTGTTGGCTGCTTGAGGAGCTCTGGCTCAAAATTGATGAGCTGGAATCCGAACTCCAAACACTGTGGCACATCCAGGAGGGAGAGAAATACCTGGATGCTGTGTTCCAGGAGGCAGTCACACCTGGTAGATTAACAATGTTAATTTGATCGGCAGGCAGGGACAGCAGTGTGTGACTGTGAGTGAGGCAGGTAGAGGGACCCTGCAGATAGGAACACAGGAGCCACAGCCCTTGACATTGTCCCACAGGTATGAGGCACTTTCTCCCTGCGTGGATGAGGAACAGGGCTGCAGGAAAGATGAGTCAACTGACCAAGGCACCATGGTCCAGGAGGCCATTCAAGATGGGGGAGCAAAAAGACAGATTGTAGTTGTAGGGGATTCCATCATCAGGGGGATAGACAGTATCCTTAGCGAGCAGGATAGAGAATCCTGCATGGTGTGTTGCCTGCTCGGTGCCAGGGTGCGAGACATCTCTGACCGGCTTGAGAGGATACTAGAGAGGGAGGGGGAGGATCCAGTTGTTGTGGTCCACGTAGGTACCAACAACATAGGCAGGACTCGGAAAAAAGACCTGTTTCAGGATTATGAAAAGCTAGGAACAAAATTAAAACACAGGTCTTCAAATGTCATAATCTCTGGATTGCTGCCCGAGCCACGTGCAAATTGGCATAGGGAGGCGAGGATCAGGGAAGCAAACACGTGGCTAAAAGAGTGGTGTGGGAAAGAGGGTTTCTGTTTCATAGGGCACTGGCATCAGTTCTGGGACAGGAGGGATCTATACCGCTGGGATGAACTCCACCTGAACAGGGCCGGGTCCAGTGTTCTGGCAAAAAGGATAAATAGGGTGGTTAATAGGACTTTAAACTAGTAAGTGGGGGGAAAGGAGAAGTGAGCGGAGAGGAAGAATAACAATTAATGTAAGGTAAAGCAGCAGGTTAGCAGGTGACGAGGAAGCTTCAACTCCATTGAAAATTAGGAAAAAGTTAAAGGGAAGGAGAACTCAAGAGCTGTTAGCAATGGAGGCAATAGGACTTAAAAAGAAGGTGCAAAAACTGGCATAAGGGCACTTTATCTGAATGCTCGGAGCATTTGAAACAAGGTGGATGAGTTGATGGTGCAAATCATGGCAAATGGGTATGATTTAGTGGCCATTACAGAGACATGGTTACAGGATGGTCATGACAGGGAGTTAAATATCCAGGCGTATCAAACTGTTCGGAAGGACAGACAGGAAGGTAAGGGAGGTGGTGTTGCTCTGATTTTTAAGGGTGATATCAGGGAGGTAGTGAGAGATGATATAGGTTCTACTGAACAAAACATTGAATCCATTTGGGTGGAAATTAGGAATAGCAGGGAGAAGAAGTCACTGATAGGTGTGGTCTATAGGCCACCAAATAATGGCATCATGGTGGGGCAGGCAATAAACATAGAAATAGCTAATGCATGTAAAAATGGTACAGCAATTATCATGGGGGATTTTAATCTACATATCGATTGGTCAAACCAGGTCGGTCACGGCAGTCTTGAGGAGGGGTTCATAGAATGCATCCGCGATAACTTCCTTGAACAATAAGTAATGGAACCTACGAGGGAGCAAGCTATCCTAGATCTAGTCCTGTGTAATAAGACAGGAATAATTAATAATCTCACAGTTAGGGATCCTCTCGGAAGGAGTGATCACAGTATGGTCGAATTTAAAATACAGATGGAGTGTGAGAAGGTTAAATCCAGTATCTATGTCCTGTGCTTAAATAAAGGAATGAGGGAGGAGTTAGCTAAGGTAAAATGGGAGCAAAAACTTTATGGTGGGTCATTTGAGAAACAGTGGAGGACTTTCAAAACAATTTTTCACAGTGCTCAGCAGAAGTATATTCCAGTGATAAGGAAGAACTGTAGGAAAGAGAGAGCCAGCCATGGATGTCTAAGGAAATAAAGGAAAGTATCAGATTGAAGAAAAACATATACAAAAAAGCAAAGAGTAGTGGGAAACTAGTAGACTGGGAAGTCTTTAAAGGCCAACAGAAAGCCACAGAAAAAGTTATAAAGAAAAGTAATTTCAGAGATAGTAGGAACTGCAGATGCTGGAGAATCTGAGATAACAAGGTGTAGAGCTGGATGAACACAGCAGGCCAAGCAGCATCAGAGGAGCAGGAAGGCTGACGTTTCGGGCCTAGACCCTTCTTCAGAAAATGCTTCAGATATCAAAATATCAAAATATCTTCATTTTCTGAGGAAGGGTCTAGGCCCGAAATGTCAGCTTTCCTGTTCCTCTGATGCTGCTTGGCCTGCTGTGTTCATCCAGCTCTACACCTTGTTGTCTCTTATAAAGAAAAGTAAGATAGATTATGAGAGTAAACTAGCTCAGAATATAAAAACAGGCAGCAAAAGTTTTTATAAATATGTAAATCATAAAAGAGTGGCGAAGGTCCTTTAGAGGATGAGAAGGCTAATTTAATAACTGGGAATGAGGAAATAGCCGAGACATTAAACAGTTATTTCGTGTCGGTCTTCACTGTGGAAGACACAAATAACATGCAGAGAACTAATGGCAAGAAGGTTATAGCAGGTGAGGACCTCGAAACTATCATTGTCACTAAGGAGGCAGTGCTGGGCAAGCTAATGGGGCTTAAGGTAGACAAGTTCCTGGCTCTGATGAAATGCATCCCAGGGTGCTAAAAGAGGTGATGGGGGAAATAGCAAATGCACAAGTAATTATTTACCAAAATTCACTGGACTCTGGGGTGGTTTCCGCAGATTGGAAACCAGCCAATGTGATGCCACTGTTTAAAAAAGGAAGTAGACAAAAAACAGGTAACTATAGGCCAGTTAGCTTACCTTCGGTAGTGGGGAAAATGCTTGAATCTATCATTAAGGAAGAAATAGCAAGACATCTGGATATAAATTGTCCCATTGGGAACATCCAGCATGGGTTCATGAAGGGTAGGTCATGCTTAACTAATTTGGTGGAATTCTTTGAGGACATTACTTGCATGGTGGACAATGGGAAATCTGTGGATGTGGTATATCTGGATTTCCAGAAGGCATTTGACAAGGTGCCACACCAAAGGCTGCTACATAAGATAAAGTTGCATGGTATTACAGATGATGTGTTGGCATGGATAGAGGATTGGTTGACCAGTAGAAAGCAAAGAGTAGGGGTAAATGGGTGTTTTTCTGGTTGGCGGTCAGTGGCTAGTGGTGTGCCTCAGGAATCAGTGTTGGGACCGCAATTGTTTACAATTTACACAGATGATTTGGAGTTGGGGACTAAGTGTGACGTGTCAAAATTTGCAGATGACACTAAGGTAAGTGATAGAGCAAAATGTGCAGAAGACACTGAAAGTCTGCAGAGGGATATAGATAGTCTAAGTGAGTGGGCAAAGGTCTGGCAGAAGGAGTACAATCTTGATAAGTGTGAGGTCATCCATTTTGGTAGGAATAAGAGCAAAATGGACTATGTTTTAAATGGTAAAAAATTGCAGCACGCTGCTGTGCAGAGGGATTTGGGTGTCCTGGTGCATGAAGGTGGGATTGTAGGTGCAGCAGGTGATTAAAAAGGCAAATGGAATTTTGTCTGCCATTGCTCGAGGGATGGAGTTTAAAAACAGGGAGGCTATGCTGCAGCTGTATAGGGTCCTGGTGAGGCCACACCTGGAGTACTGTGTGCAGTTTTGGTCTCCTTACTTGAGAAGACATATACTAGCACTAGAGGGGGTGCAGAGGAGATTCACTCAGTTGATTCTAGAGTTGAGAGGGTTGGAAAGAATGAGGAAAGAATGAGTTGACTGGGATTATACTCATTGGAATTCAGAAGAATGAGGGGAGATTGGATCGAAACATATAAGATTATGAAGGGAATAGATAAGGTGGAGGCAGAGAGGTTGTTTCCGCTAGCAGGTGAAACTAGGACTAGAGGGCATCACCTCAAAATAAAGGGAAGCAGATGTAGGACTGAGGTCAGGAGGAACTTCTTCACCCAACGGGTTGTGAATCTGTGGAATTCCCTGCCCAGTGAAGCAGTTGAAGCTACCTCACTGAATGTTTTTAAGGCAAGGCTAGATAAATTTTTGAACAGCAAAGGAATTAAGGGTTATGGTGAGTGGGCGGGTAAGTGGAGCTGAGTCTCAAAAAGATCAGCCATGATCTTATTAAATGGCGGGGCAGGCTCAAGGGGTCAGATGGCCTACTCCTGCTCCTAGTTCTTATGCTCTTATGTTCTTATGTAACAAACAGTACAAGATGACTTAGGAAATGATGGAGTCAATGTGTGATATATGGAGTATCTCGTGTATGGATGCAGAAGATAGAGATTCTTAAAGAATGTTTGTCTTGGTGTCAGTGTTTTCACAAAGAAATTGATGATGTAGGCATTCTAGTTAAAGAGGAGCCGGCGAATGATTAGATACAGTATGCTTAATCCAAACTGAAGTACCAACTGTTCTTTGAGAAAGTGGATAAATTATCAGGGTAGATGGATTTTTCCCATGTTATTAAAGGAAGCTAAGGATGAAATAATGGTTGCGCTGTGAATCATTTTCTAATCCCCACCACAAATCAATGAGGTAGTAGAGGATTGAAGATCTGTGAACACTATAACTTGCAAGATAACACAGTGTGGAGCTGGAGGAACACAGCAGGCTAGGCAGCATCAGAGGAACAGGAAAGCTGACGTTTTGGGTCGGGACCCTTCTTCAGAAATGGGGGAGGGGAAAAGGAGCGCGGAAATAAATAGAGGAGGGGTAGGGTTGGGGAACTTAGGTGGAATGGTGATAGGTGAGTGCAGGTAGGCAGTGGTGGGGATTGGTCGGTGAAGTTGGAGGAGCGGATAGGTGGGAGAGAAGTCGGACAGGTTGTGTCAGGTCAAGGAGGCTGGGATGAGAGGGAGGGTTGGTCATGGTATGAGGTTGGCGGTGGGGAGATTTTGAAACTAATAAAGTCCACATTGAGAATCGTCTTACTATCTCTGAGTGAGTTATAACTTGCATGATTTCTTTTTTTTTAAAAAGTGCATGATTTAAGCCTGATGTTATAGGAGGGAAAGTCTGAAATCCATGGTCTGAAATTTTTTGGAATCAATTCTGAAAGGAGAAACTGCCACTTGGGGTTTTCAGGTCCAGTGAGAATTCATAGTGGTGTGGGCATCAGTGGAGGTGAGATGGCATTGAAGAGTGGCAACTTTCGCTCCAGGAGCAATTCATGTTGAAGGGGACTCACTAGACAGCACTAGACAACACTTTCCTCTGTATTTTGTAATAAAATACACATGACAATAAATAAATCAAATCAAGGAAGGTTAAGTTTTACTAAATGCCTTTTTTTGGACATAAAATGTAGATTTATGAGAATAATGCAGTAGATGTTGTTGACATGAATATTAGTAAGACATTTGACAAGCTTCCACGTGATAGACTAGCCCAAGAAATAGAATTTCAAGAGACACAGAAGAATGTTGCGAGTTAGATCCAAAACTGTTTCAGTGACTGGAAACTAAAGGTAAGAGTTGATGGAAGTTTGTGTGAATGAAAAAGTGGTTTGCAGTGGTGATCCATAGGGCTGTTTTGGGCCCCTTTGTGTTTGTTGTACATATTAATGATTCAGGCATAAATGTTGAAGGGTGACTTGCAGATGACATAAATATTGTAGATGTATTCCAGATTGAAGGTGATGGCTGTCAACTGCAGAATGATGTCAATTGTTTAGTTGCATGGGCAGAAAAGTGGCAAATGGTGCTCAATTCGGATAAGTGTGCAGTTAAGGATTTGGGGAGGGCAAGCAAAGTTAGGAACATACATTGAGCTATTGAAAGTGGAAGAGAAAGTAAGAGATCCTGACACTTGCAGGCTTGTAATATTAGAACTATATAATAAAGTGTAGGTAAGCCCGTAGCTGACATTTTTGTACAATTCCAGTCACTGCATTACAGGAGACACATAACTGTTCTAGAGAGGGTACAGAGATTTGCATGAATGAAGAATGCAGCTATAAGGAAAGATTGGGGAAGCTAGGGTTGTTTTCCTTAGAACAGAGGAGATTGAGGGTTAACTTAATTGAGATGCAACAAATTATGAAGAACACAGGTAAAGTAGACTGCAAAGATCTATTTCCCTTAGCAGAGTAGTCAGTTATCATACGACACATAGTTAAGATGCTTGGTAAAGGTGTTAATAGAAACATGAGAAAAAAGCGTTTTTACCTAAAGGACAGTGGGCATTTGGAATTTACTTTCTGTTGGAAGTAGACAAGCTCAATAGTAACCTGCAAGGCTACTGGTCAGGTACTGCAAAGTGAGATTGGAGATAGTTGGTACTTTCTTGGCTTGCGAGGCATTTTGGGCTGAAAAGTCAGAAAGAAAGGCAAGTAAGCAAGACAAATAGAGACAAAGAAAGAGATTAAGAAAGAGAAAGTGAAGGAAAGTGAGAGTGAAGGGAGGAAAGAAGGAAGGAAGGATGACCTTCATTTGTAGAATGTGCTTAACGATCTTAGAATGTCCAATCTTGTGTTAAAAACAATAAATTATCTTTGTCTATTGCATGAAGCATGGTAGTAATTATGTGCAGAGACAAGATTCACAAATATGATTAGATGAATAAGCAAAACACGGTTTGAGTGGTTTTCAATGAGATATAAACATTGGACCAGATAACAGCAGAGAATTTTTCCTTCTTTTTCAAACAGTCATCGTGGGATGCTTCACATTACATTGAAGATACAGGTTGTGGTTTGGCATGTCAACAAGGATTCAGCAAATCAGATAGTTCAGCATTCTTTCAATATTAAGAACAGTGGGTTGTTGCTACTGGATTGCAAGATATCCTTCTCTGAAATGCGAAAATTTAGCTCTACATTGAGAGAAATAGAGTGCTACACACCAAATGGTGCTAATTGAAGCGAAATAACTGGAGGGCATTTTACTGCGTTTTCCTGTTTAAAACAACAATGAAAATGGTAAAGAGATAAATTAGGACCTGCTTCAACTCCTCTCGAAATTTGTTCTGGGTCACCGCATAGATGAAAACATTGTTACAGGAACTAAGTATTTGTAGCATATTGGTCGTCTCTTGAAGGATATACTGTGGATTATTGAAATCCAGGCTGTTAAAATAACCTACACCAGTAATTCGCACGTAAAGAAACTGTATGATGTGAGTGACCCATAGTAGGAGGAAGCTGAGTGAGACGGTGAACAGCAGGACAATGGATCTCCTGCGGTTGGCCATCTCTGGGTCTCCATGATTCCTTGTGCTCCGGAGTCTCCTACGGGCCCTGCTAGCAACTAAGATATTTCTTACTGTCAAGGTATTGAGCAGCAGAATGAGGAGGAATGGGAGAAAAGGGGTTAATATGTGGTCCAGTGAATCGAAGGCCTGCCAAGCAGACACTGTGTAGTAGAAGGATTTGATAATGCAGAACCAGGGCAATCCATCCACAAAGTACAAGGGCTTAAAGATGAAGTAGAAAGGAGCATTTTTTGCAAAACTCAGGGAACAGACAATTCCTATGACCAGAGATGCAGATTTCTCAGTACAATATCTGGTTTTCAGGCTCTGGCAGGAGATGGCCACAAACCGGTCAAAAGTGAAAGCTACTGTCAGCCAGACTGAACAGTCTCGAGTGGCAAAGATCAGCATAGTCGTGAGCTTGCACCCTGCGGTGGTGGACAAGACACTGTCACGAAAGTAGATTCGGCCAATCCGATTGAGGATGCACCCATTGACCATGACAAGGAAATCAGTCACTGCTATCGCCACCAGGTAGAAGGAGATGCACCGAGAAAGACCGCATCGTCCCCGGCAGAGGATTAAGATTGCCACCAAGTTTGCTGTGAGAAATGAAAGTAGAAATACTATGGGAACATAGGAAAGAGCTTGAGTATGCTACTTGGCCTTCAAGACTGATCTAGAGCATGGTTGTTCTACTTGAAAAAAAATTTTCTGCATTATCTACCTATCACTAGACATTTTTTACATATGGATCTTTCAAGTTTGCCTTGGATAGACTGTGGTGTGCTTCAGACTCCATAACCATGGTTGACTTTTTTGCTGTGTTCTCATTGAGGGAAGACTGAAATATTATTCAAGAAGCCAACATTGCTTGACGTGGGCAGCAAGGCAGAAAGTGGTGGCTGTGACTAATCAGATGGTTCTTTCAAAAAGACATTGTCGTCAGGATGGAAGAAATGTGCTGTGACATTTTATTATTTGAACCCATACGCAAGACACATCCATCCTGAAAGGAAGCACAATCAGAATGGTAGGGCATGTAAGTTTAAGAAGAAGGGAAGAAGGCTACTCAACAGTTAGCATGGGGGCACAGACTCTGAAGCTGTGAGCCGTTTACCCTGGCTATGTTTACTGAATACAGCGAATGCAGACAGAAGGATCGGCCTTGATTCTCCCTGAGCAGCTGCACAGGCAGTGCACTGGTTGTTCAGGGATGGTGATAGTGGTTGGAGCAGAGGTGGGGGCAGGATCTGAAGGAGTGGGATGGTAGCAGGAGAAGCGGGGAGTGACATCCCAATGTGGTCCCTTTCCTTCTTCCTCAGGAATTCCATTATCCCGCCAACTTCCCACAATCTGTGTTTACCACCACTCAAATCACAATTCACCTTGATCTAAACCAACTACAAACCACCAGCACCAAACACTCACCCATATCAATGACAGTCCCACAAATCCACCTTATCAAGTGAAAAATAGAAATGAACAAATCATGCTGACTTTGCAAGGACAGACACTTCCGGTAATGATTAGAAAACATAACTTTGCCTGAAGAATGCTCAAACATACAAAACATATCAGCCCAAGCAAAATAACGGATTAACAATTATTGATTTGAAATCTCTCTTTTAAATATTTCTATAAGTGAACACAGGTCCATATTAGTAATCAATGGTCCCCAGTGGGAACTAGCTGAAGATTAACTTCAGAGGTCACACTGTAGAGTGACGCAGTCAATCAATGAATAGTATATCAGAATGTATCTACAATGGTGATTGCACAGCAAAAATTTATTTTCCAAATCTGTGGTAAGAAACGGCAATGCTGCATTTTCCGTCAAGGATACGTCATTAAACTGCATAACGCTAAACACATTTGAATGTATTTTACTAGAAAATGATAAAAACAGAATTCTAACAGATTAATGTTTGTTCAATGCCACACATTATGAGTCATATTTCAGCAATCTGATTAGCAGCATTTGTATGAATTTGCAGCGTTATCTGTTAATACACTTTAAGTGCAAGTAGTGCATTATACCTCACTAAAACACAGCATTATATAATTCACCTATGTACCCAAGAACCCATTTGAATTTTCTTACATTCAGATAATGGTTCATATTAGAAAAGTATGAAACTGATCCTGAAAGTTAAGTGACAAAATATCTGCAAAGTAAAAAAAACTTATCAGGATCAATTGCTTACCAGGAGCACCAACTGCAGCAAGAATGGGATAGGCAATGGCAAAAAATGGGCCTTTTGCAGGCGCGTGCATGCCTTTCGCAAACTAAAGGAATTAACAAAGCTGTAGATATTAGCTCCGTGGCACATTCAAATCTTCCCTCATTTATTCTGACTGAGACTCTCCAGAGGGTTAATTAAAATACAAGATGCATAGCAGTTACGGTTCAGTGAGCAAGCGGATGTACTCACTGTTTCATACCATTCTTTGTAACATTGGAAAGGGGAACGATTCCATGTTAATTTTGGGCAAAGATTTGTTTCAAATTATGTGTTTTCTCCACAATTCACGACCTTGCATGTCCATTGGTGGAACATGTGATGGGGAATTCTAATCTGAGATCCTATGTGTAACGTAAGACACTTTCAACGCATATTACCATCTCTCAATTGTATTCTGTATATAAACTATCAGGTTGGTGCATGTGCTGCCTTTATTGGCAACTTTATTGAAGTTTAATCCTGTAATGTTACCTAAATATTTCAGAAGATCTACAGCTAAGTTACTCGACATCACTGTGTTAGTTAACACAGCAAGGCTTCCAAAGTGGAAACCATCAGATGCTCATTTTGATCATGTGGAAACTACAGAAACAGTTGTTTGTCCTAATAAATGACAATTCCAGAAAAGGGCTGTTTGTGCTTCAGTTTGGCTTCAGCATTTCTCATGTAGTAACTGTTAACCAATAAACCAATATAATGTAAACTTCTTCAGGTGAAATTTGGTTTAGAAATTTAGCAGCAAGTGCAGAATTTGCAGACAGGGGGCAATGCAATGTAGAATGATTTATGTTTGAGTGAAGGAACAGCTGGGCTAGAGCCAATTGTAATATGGGCAGAGACAGGCATAGCCTAATATTATATGAGACATGTGACACTGCAATAACAATGTAGACAGCGCTTAGACCACAGACATGATCAAATGCACAAAATAATAGGTGGTCCTACCGGAACATCGATTTGGCCTTAGTGCAATGATATCTGACACAGTGCCTCGTGTTATATAAAGAGAAACAAAGACATGTCAAGTAATAACAGGGCATGAAATAGATCAGCTCAGTCTTAACAGTATCAGGATGAATGCAATGTGGATTGATACAGTGTCCAGTGCAATATTAAATTAGCAGGGGCTCGAACAACAGAAACAGAGACAAGGTCTATTTTGACATAAATCGATACAGGATCGAGTGTAATATAAACAAAATGTATCATATAGACAAAATGTGAAATAAAGGTGGAAATGTCAAATAAAATAATCCAATGATGCGATCTGGTGTTACACAGACTGACGCAAAATGTGGCATAATGGACTCATGCAGAAAGTGTTGTCAAAATGATCATATTTACATAAACAGAGACAGCAACGAGTATGGTAATCATCGAGCCTACTCTATTGGTGCAGAAAATTAATAGAATTTGTGTAGCAGTTATCTGGATGGATGTCCAGTTTATTAACCAAGGAGCCACAGATTTATATACTGACGATTGAAGCCGAGCAAAACTATGAGAAACAATGCATGAAAAGACATCAGAGATAATAGGTACTGCAGATGCTGGAGAATCCGAGATAACAAGGTGTGGAGCAGGATGAACACAGCAGGCCAAGCAGCATCTTTCCTGCTCCTATGATGCTGCTTGGCCTGCTGTGTTCATCCAGCTCCACATCATGAAAATACATTTTCACTGGTGTGAATTTGAAGATGACAGAATGTTTGTGAACAAAACCACTGGGATTTGGAAGTTAAAATGGTCGAATGTTCCAGAAAAAAAATAAAAAGGGGCAATACAGAAATATAAACAAGAGCGTTGGAAAGACTGAATTGGTCGGATCGCATCGGTAGAAAGAAAAGCAAGGTTAAGATTTCGAGTGCAGTGGCACTTCATGCGAGTTGTGTTCTGTTTATCCCCGCCTTTTTTATGTTCCCAAAAGTCATTCAGATTAGTGATGCAGCCTTGTATTAAGACCATAATGCACAAGAGCAGAAGTAGGCCATTCAGCCCATCGCATCTGATCCATCATTCCATGAGGTTATGGCTAGTAGTGTTTGATGGTTTGTAATCACTGAACAGTTGACACCACAACTCTGCAGAATGGGAGTCATACTTGGAAGTGGGGTCAGTGGAGCAATGGGCCAAGTGTCTAGCTGTGGATTTTAAGATTGCAGATTAGAATCCTACCTGGCTCAAGTGCAATTCACATGTTTTCTATACATGTTCCTGAAAATCTGAAGTTTATGGAAGAATCCTTCAGTGCAATGTGTAATTCCCCTGACCCATTGTTACATGAAAGAAACTAAAGAGGCCTCACTTTCAACAGAAGGATTGATGTCCCAGGCACACTTTTTCTTAACGGATCTATAAGCAATATTCACGTGTAGGAATATTTATTTGAACGCATCATTGACATGGGTGACAGAGTAAAGATAGAAAAGGCATCGACTCACATTCTCTAAAACCCCAGACCTTTCAGTTTACAGCCATAAAAGCTGACTAATTATACTGAAAAAACTGATGGCATCAAATCTTGCACAATCCCCTAAGTCAGGCTGTTAGTGTGTTAAAGCTTCAGTTTGTGGCTCCCAGAGTGGCAATTGACCTTGATCAGTTTTACTTTTCCAAACGAAAGGCTGGGACATTCATTGTGGAGATATAGAAACAGTCTGATCCCACCCACTGCATATACACCGTGTCACTGGGAACGAGCTAGCCTACAAGTGGGACCATCTTCCTTTGAGTATTTCAGTGTCTTGTATGTTATTGAGTTTTCTCTTTGTCCTGAGGCCAAGATCAGGTTTGAATTCCTAATGTGCAGCAACGAGAATCTTTCCAGTGTCTCAGATCAGCTAATGTCTCCAGGAACATCAGAATCAATTTCCCAAGGCTTAGAGAAAGGGAAGATGCCTTGACTGTCTCTGCTCAGTCCAACAGTTCATTCTTTATTCTCCTCTGATTGGGGTTCCCAAAGAGAATTCAAAAAGTCACAAAGCTGGAAACTGGGTTCTCTGTTTTCCTCCCTTAACATTTTTCCAACAACAATTTCCCAAGTTCTGTTCACAATCCATCACCTTACAACATGTCCAGGGATGAAGAAATTCATTTTTTTGTAGAGATTCTCAAGGCCTGGATTGTTCACTTTGAAACAAGGCAGGTTAACTGGAGATTTCTTGGGGCTGCTTAGAATGATGTGGAAGGGAGCTGAGATGGGTGGGTTGATGGAGCAGATTGGGATAAACTGTTTCCACTGACCAGAGTCAGTTACCAGAGAGCTGGTGTTTCAGGTGCTTATCAAAAGGCAGGCCTATTGATATCATTTCGGTTTCCTCATCTCTCACAGATTCCCTTTGAAATATAAATTGACGGGACATAAGAAAACAGGCATTGGGAACAGTTTTATTTGTCTTTGAGCGATAAGTAACTCAGCAGGAACTCATTCAAAAACAACAATGCACAGAACTATAGTCAGCAGGATTCAAACCTGCTCAGGGAAACCCTGGCAGATTTCTAATCCATCACCTTAAGTAATTGACCACAACTACAGCACTGCACCAAAATTTCATATTTCCATATAAAATTGTGCAATGGTTCCCCACAGGAAAGTTCTACATGCATCACCTCGCATAAATCAGCCACAATGACACACTCTCTCTCTCATATGTTGTCCTCTGCATGCTTCAACATGGTTCAGTTCCCCGAAGGGATAAACGCATGTTAAACTTTGCACACTTTCCTGAGGTTAGTTATGCATATTCAGTCAATAAGAAGAATGAGTGAAAGTAGGCCATTCAACCCATCCAGTCTGTTCCACCATTCAATGAGATCGTGGCTGATCTAATCGTGCTCAACTCCAATTTCCTGCCTTCCCCCATAAGCTTCCTTTCCTCGATATCTCTGTTCGATTTCTGGTGTTAGGCTAGCCACCAATATCTGTTACAAACCACTGACTCTCACAGTTACCTTGACTATACATCATCACACCCTGTTTCCTGTAAAGACCTGTTTCATTTTTCTGCTTTGCTTTTCAAATGAAAGTACAGCACAGACAGTTTTCCAATCATCTCAGACTTTTCAAAAATCTAAAGATTTTTGTAAGGGGGTGCATTCACTATCTCTGCAGATAGTTCTTTTACTGCCCAGGATGCATTTCGCCAGATCAAGGGTAATTGGTCTTTAGCTCCACTAGTTTGCCTAAAACTTTATCCCAAGTGATAGTCATTGCATTTGTTTCCAATCTTCCTGTTTCCCTTTGGTTGTTTAGTGATATTGGGATGCTAAGAGTGGCTTCTACTGTGAAGACTAGTATAAAGTGTTTGTTCAACTCTGCCGCTATTTCATGGTTACCCATTATTATTTCCCCTGTTCATTCTCTAAACGGCCTATGCTAATCGGCTTGAGACTGACAGATTTTTTTTAATGAGTAAAGATATTAAAGGTGACAGCAAAAGGGCAGGAGAGTGGAGTTGAGGGTTATCAGTTCTGCCATGCAGAACTGATTGAATGGGCCAAGTGGCGTACATCTGCTCCAACATGTCATGGATGACAGTATTTTTAATACATAGTGGAAGTCCCTACAGTTCACAGAAAGCTGCTGCATCTGATCCCCAAGACTGAATTAGTGTCTCTTTTTGGATATTATCAGGAATGAGCTAGCATGGACTCGATTCCCATTCATTGCGGAAGAAATTGTCGTTATTTGTACATCAAACCCGAAACAATACGCAAATTTTCCACACAAGTGCTGTTGCTTGACCAAATGGTGAATGTGACCACAGGCATAACATTTCATGAATTTGGCAGGGAGAGAAATCTGACCAGGGGTTCAAACATTGCCTTCTGGGATAAATAAGAGCAGAGAAAATTACAGGTGTGGTGGAAGTTGGAGCCTGGCGGGAACACACAAAATAAAAGGAAGTGAGGCGAGAAGCCTCCGGCGCAAAAAAAGCATGATATAAACAGAGATCAAGAGTCTCTGACACAAGGAAGTGCGAGACAAAGAGAGACTGAGAGTCTCTGGCGCGAGAGAGCACGAGATAGAGAGAGACTGAGAGTCTCTGACGCGAGAGAGCACGAGATAGAGAGAGACTGAGAGTTTCTGGCGCGAGAGAGCACGAGATAGAGAGAGACTGAGAGTCTCTGGCGCGAGAGAGCACGAGATAGAGAGAGACTGAGAGTCTCTGACGCGAGAGAGCACGAGATAGAGAGAGACTGAGAGTTTCTGGCGCGAGAGAGCACGAGATAGAGAGAG